>JBBPJP010000451.1:0-22734 GCA_038088775.1 Boletus barrowsii | reverse complement strand
AACGACGTTGGCGACATCCTCAAGATCGATTCGAGCACGGTGAGTCCATCTGCGAGCCTCAGGAGGTTCTTTGTAGCGGCGACATGGCCGCAACGGACACTGTGATTCGACGGAGGTCGACCTTCCGCTGGATGTATCATGCTGGGTTCGGATATGGAACTGATCACCCATTGCCTAGCCACCCCCATCATGTCTCTCGTCGTACCCGAAGCCCACCAACAATTTCAGGTGCATGCATTCCTCCGTCCTCGGTACTATGTGCTCATGTTCCATAAGCACATTTTGCGTCTATTGAATACCAACGTCGATGGCAAGCGTAAGGTCATGTACGCCATGACAGAGATCAAGGGTGTTGGCCGTCGTTATGCAAACCTTGTGTGCAAGAAGGCGGATGTAGATCTCAACAAGCGGTAAGTTGCTTGTCAAAGCACGGTCGGGTTACTCAGAGTCTTGCAGAGCAGGAGAGCTCAACTCGGATGAATTGGAGCGGATCGTGACTATCATCCAGAACCCCACCCAGTTCAAGATCCCCACCTGGTTCTTGAACAGACAAAAAGATATCGTCGACGGCAAAAATTATCAGATTTTGTCGAACGCAGTTGACTCGAAGCTCCGTGAAGATCTGGAACGACTGAAAAAGATCCGAGCCCACCGTGGTCTGAGACATTTCTGGGGACTGAGAGTACGTGGACAGCACACAAAGACCACCGGTGAGTAGACGATCACACGCCGAGAGAGGATGTAGCTCATACGGTGTCAGGTCGTCGCGGGAAGACCGTCGGTGTGTCGAAGAAGCGTGGCTAGTTAAATTAGTTGCTGTAATCCATCATCACGTGATCAGCTAGGCGATCACGCGAATTAGTCGAGTTTTCGTTTCAAAGTGTCGGTCGAATGTTCCATGTCTGCTACTCCGGGGAAATTGAAAATGTCGGGCATTCCGACGCCAGGTGCGAAGACGAGTGGTATACCGACACCAGGGAGATTTCGTTCCGCGTCCAATGTCACCATCCAACCCGTCCTCGACACCGACGACTACGCGTCCCGTACCTTCGCTGAAGCTATCAGGGCCAATGATCCCGCGCAACATCGCGCCAGCATCACCCACAATCCACCCTCATCGTCCTCTTCTCCAAAGTCCGCGTTCTCTGCTCTGCAATCAGGCAGGCGGTCTGTAACAGGTCGCCCGTCCTCTGTCACATCGGCACCCACGACGCGTACCAAAACACCATCTGCACGTCCCCCCAGTCGCCAGTTCGATGCTGCGCCCCGAAGCGTCAGTCGTGCTAGTCGAACCTTTGAGGTTGGCGACAACGTCAGGATCGAATCCCTCGGTTATGAAGGTACTCTGAGGTATGTTGGGGAGATTGACGGGAAGCCTGGGCTCTGGGCTGGTGTTGAGCTCAGTGGGGGGTTTGCTGGCAAGGGAAAAAACGACGGTTCCGTCAACGGGTAAGCGTCTCACAGATAACAAGATGAAACTGCTGCTTTAGTTCATATTCCACCTCCCTTCGCCGGCGGTTCTGCGTCCTTTTGCTTGCTAACTCTGTGTCGCAGGAAACGATATTTCGCATGCCCTCCAAACTGCGGTGTCTTTGTGGCTGCCACCAAACTCTCACTCCCTACCGTAGGTCCAAATTGTCGACCACCGTCCGTCGCATCGTCTCGCGGTGATCGTATAACATCCTCTGTTTCTGGACGCGTCACTCCTTCCGCTCCGTATTCCATCAGTGTCGGACGAATGACTCCTTCTGCTTCATTTGGCAGAGTCACGCCACACGACAGTAGAACGAATCCACTGGGAGTGCTTGGTCGCATCACACCGAGTACCACTCCATCGGCGCGGAAGTCAAAGCCTGTCCCCGGTCTCGGAAAGTCGCAGTCTCAGGTCCTCCCTGCTCTAGAGACTCAGATTACTTCGGGTTCTCGGGCTTCCAAATACATTGGCTTGACAGCCAAGCAATTGAATTCGCGCTCTGATCCCAGTCAAACCGAGTATTCCCTCAAAGCACCAACTTCTCCACCACGAGCTTCTTCCAGCGCAGATGGTGGTGCACGACCATCCGATTCCCCATTTACTACTCCAAAGGCGGGTGTACCGAAACCTCCCAATTCCCTGAAAGGTTCGCTTGCGCTTCCCAAGTCCAGAGCTTCCCTCAACACACCTAGACCCAGAATCCCAAGTGCAGTTGCCATGCCGCCACCTGCGTCTCCGGCGCGATCAACATCATTTGGATCAACGTATTCCTCCAACGACGATCCCACGCAGGATGACCACGTTCAGGGGAACCGTCCCCCGTCGTCTCTGGATCTTGTTGCATCCGGTCAAGCTTTGCAAAACAAGATAAACCGGCTGCTAGGCAACTCGACTGTTTCCGACCCCGATGACGTTCAACCTGTCTCGCCCCCTTCCCACATCCAGTCTACCGCCGACGCCGACGTGGTTGATACTTACGAATCTACAATATCCGCCCTCCATACCCGCATAGGAACCCTCCAGCAGGAAGGAACATCTTTGCGGGAAGTGGTCTCGTCTCTTCGATCAGATCTTGAACAACGACAAGTTGTGGAGAAGGATCGTGACTCTGCTCTCGCCGCTTTAGCAGAGGCAGAGAAGGAGACGCGTGCGATGGAGCGGAGGTTGAGTGAAAAGGACTCTAGGGTGGAAACTCTTGAGCGCTCAAATGCGCAGTCTGCTGCAGAATTGGAACGTGCCAAAGCGGAAGCCGAAGCACGTCTGAATGACCTGCAAGCCAAGCTTTATACTAACGAGGCTCTGGTCAGAAGCCTCAAAGAGGCTATTGAGACAAAAGAAGGCGCAGAGCACGAAAGCAACACTCTTCTGAAAGCCAAGAACGCAGAAATTAGCCTTTTGGAAACCCAGCTTGAAAAAGTTTCGACCGAGCTTGAAGCAGAACGAAAAGAGCTAGCATCACAGATTGATGAACTTCGTCAGGCAGGACAGGTGAGGGACTCTGGGCTCTTGCTATTCATCACTGACCATTTGGCTTGTCAGGAGACGATTGCACTTTACGAAGAAAGACTCAGCGTCGCAGATTCGAAACGGTATGAATTAGAGGACAGGAACATTGTACTCGAAGACCAGTTGAGAAAAGTAGCGACTCCACCCTCACCTGGCCTTGCGGCGCAACACGCTGCATCAGCTCTTGAGATCGACAACGAAACTCTCCGGGAGCAAGTTCAACACCTTCAGAAGAAGCTCTCCATGATGGAAGACACTCTCGAGGATGCCCGAGCAGCAGCCGAAAGGGAAGAGGTTTCTATGAGGGAAAGAATCAAACGCTTTAGGGAGAAGGAGGAATCTATGCGAAATGAGTTGACTGAAGGCCGCAAGGCTGTAGAGCAAGTTGCAACAGCTGAAGCATTGGCCAAAGGTCGCATCGAGGAAGTTGAAGAGGCATTGAGAGAGAGTACTCTTGCACTAGAGAATGCACGAGCTGAGATCGAGATCTTGCGCACGGATGCCGCAGTATGTCGGTGTCCTTGTCCTCCTTTTACCGCTGATCTCTCTCAAGACAGCTGATATGAGCGCCGAAGACGTGTCTTTGAAAGTTGCTGAGGTGGTCCGCCAGGCCGCCTTAGAGCGTGCTCGATTGATGGACGAGATTCTAGACCTAAAGGACGAGCTCTCTCGATCAATTTCACAACCCGCTAAGACTGATACCGAGGTGGGTGATATCAATGAAGTGTGAATTTGACTTATATCTCCTAACAGGATATACACTGGCAGACGATGTTTGAGCAGGAGCAAGCGGAAGTTCAGACATTGCGCATGGCCTTGGACGAGCGATCGGCAGAATTGGACAGCCTCCGCAAGAAGCAAAACCGCGAGATGCCAATGAACCTACTTGATCATCCCAAGTCACCATCTAAGCATGAATCAGACGAGATCAAGGGCCTCAAGTACGACATCTGCCAACAGGATCTAACGAGTACTGAGTCTGGGGTTGCAGACACATTGTTCAGGAACTGCAGAAGGAAACATTAGCCATCACCCAGCGCAACAAATTATTGGAGGCCGAAAACAGACTTTTGATATCTGAGACAGATCAACTGCGACAGGTAGGTTGTTACCGTTTACTCCTTTGTCCATCTAACACCCTATAGGAGCTCAAAATACTCGAAGATAATGTCGAACAGAGCCTCTTAACACAGGAAGCTGCCCTCGATGCTGGCGATCATCCTTCAACTCTACCCCCGAATCTTCAGACGAAGTATGAGGTAAGCTTTACCTACCGTTGTAATCATCCGTGATCTCATGTATCGCAGGGTGAAATCGAGCAGCTCAGGAAACGACTTGCTGATGCAGAGTTGAAGACAGCCCGTGTAACGCACGACGTGAGTATGGTGTTGCCGTCAAATCGACCGAACCTAAGAAATGTCCAGCTCAACAAGGAAATCAGTGAGCTTGAGACACTCATTGAGTCGAAGGTGATTCATAGACCAGATTCATGGTAGAACTGCGATTGACTTGTGTGCACAGATCTACCGCGAAGTGCGTCAAACGTGTGAAAAAGGTTGACCAATACTCACCCTACTCTTAGGATGAGCTCGAGCAGGAGGTTGAAGGGCTGAAAGAGAAACTTTCCGGATCCAAGAAGTCCTCGAAGAATAGCATGGATCCAGCCGACCTACAAAGACGAGCATCTAGTGCATCGGCCGCGCTGAGCAGTGACGATGATGTGCTCTCCGCCTCGCGCGAAGACGTGTGTGAGATCTGCGAACGGCCCGGCCACGACATCTTCACATGCGATCTCCTGAAGGAAGACGCACCTCCATTACTCATACGAACTAAACCCAGCTTGAGTTCAGCACTGTATTGTGTAGATTGTGAAGGTTATGGTCACGTTGCTGCTGACTGCCCTCATTCGTTGGATGTTTTCTAATTTTCGCTCACTCACGATTACGATACTGCACGCACTCTAAGCTTGGTTATAATCTCTTAGTTTTACGTAATGTACCTCCTGGTGAGGATTCCCACGCATCGAAATTTTGGGCTGAGCCGAGTGTGATAACGATCCAGCACCTGCAGTCATGTCCCGTTTCTTCAGACAAGCTGGCGACTCTGATTCCGATACAGAAGAGTCCGATGAGGAACTTCTCACCAGCGGTGGTGAAGAGGCTCCCCCGAAACCGACAGCAAAACCAACTGGCATGTCTCGATTCCTACGCACCGCTGGTAGCGACTCCAGTAGTTCCGAGTCGGAGTCAGAGTCTGAAGAAGAAGAGATCGAGGCTTCGACAGAGAAGAAAAAGGGAAGGTTTTTACGGAGCGATTCTGACGAGGAAAGTGAAGACGAGGAAGATGTGAAACGAATCATCAAAAGTTCCAAAGATAAACGCCTCGAGGAGATCGAGGCAACTGGCAAAGCGATGGATAATGCCGTCAAAATAAATGACTGGTCTGTCACATCTACAGGTTCGCTCCATCGTCCGGTCAGTTATCACTGAGATTGATTTGAACCTCAAGAATTCGACAAGCTCTTACGTCTCGTACAACGTCAAAGCAATGTTTCAGAGCCCATCCCGCCCTTTTTCCTCAAAACGCTCATGAGCCTTGAGGATTCCTTGAATGCTGCTTTGGCGAAGGAGAAGGAGGCGAAGAAAAAGATGAATGCAGCCAACGCGCGCTCGTTGAATTCCATGAAACAAAAGGTCAAAAAGTCCATGAAGGAGTACGAAAAGGAGTTATCTCAATATCAGGCTGTAAGAAATACGTTCAACTCCGTCATTTTCCCTCAAACGTCTTGCAGGACCCGGAAGCTTTTGAACGCGAATTCGCTCTTCATACTCAACCTGTCGACACTGCAAAGGGGATTAAGAAGCCAAAGAAGATAGCTGATAGTGGTAGCGAAGAGGATCATTTTCCAGAGGACGACGACAACTTCACAACAGTCGGAAAGGGTGGTAAAGCTATGCAATTTACCGCGGATGCTATCTTCAAGACCCTCAAGATAATACATGAAGCCAGGGGAAAGAAGGTTCGTGGAATATGGCTGTAGCTCATCCTGTAGCTTATGATTGCTTCAGAATACAGATCGAGGGGAACAAATGCGCATTCTAGAAAAGCTGCTCGAGGTCGCTGTTACTTCATACCAACGTATCCGTGTCCTTTTGGCTCTCGTTTCCTCGCGGTTCGACTACAACTCGTCGATGACGTCTTATATGCCAATCGATCTATGGCTGGCGGCTGAGCGCGAAGTCGATAAGCTCATCTCAATTGTCGCCAAAGAATCCGCGTATTCAATACAGGAAACCACAGAGGATTACGACGAACTCCTGGAGCGCTCTCCTGACACTGAGCCGGACAGTATCGTTCGTATCAGAGGTAGCATCATCAGCTTCGTAGACCGTCTCGACGACGAGTTTACCAAAAGTCTACAAAATATCGATCCTCACGGCACGGAGTACGTGGATCGCCTCAAGGATGAGAAAGTGCTTTATCGGACGATATGTCGTGCGCAAGCATTCTACGAGGCTTCTTCGCAACCAGAGCCACTGGCAAGAGTTATTATGCGACGTCTGGAGCACATCTATTCAAAGGTACGATACAGGATCCTGCATAATGACCCATGTTACTCACTTCTCATCAAGCCAGACGCGGTCGTCAGTGCCCTTGAGTCCACTCTCAGTACATCAGAAGACCCTCCCAGCGTTACATTGGCCTCTTCTTCCACCACGTCGAGCCTAATTCACGCTTTATGTGTCCATCTTTACAAAGCCGACAACTCGTTGCTGCGCACTAGAGCCATACTCACCCACATCTATCACCACGCTCTTCATAATGATTTCTACACTGCTCGTGACATGATGCTGATGTCACATCTTCAAGAGTCCATTCATTCCGCTGATGTGGCCACACAAATACTCTACAACCGTACTGTTGTCCAGCTGGGCCTGTGCGCGTTCCGCTGTGGTTTGATTAAGGAATCCCAGGCGATGCTTCAGGATATTTTCGCAACACAGCGTGTCAAGGAACTCCTAGCCCAGGGTGTCCATCAACAACGGTTCCAGGCACAGCTCACTCCCGAACAGGAGCGAGCCGAGCGAGCGAGGCAGCTTCCGTTCCACGTGCACATCAACACGGAACTGCTTGAGGCTGCATTCCTAGTGTCAAGCATGTTGGTGGAAATTCCCCTACTTGCCTCCATTGACTCGGAGGAGCAGAAGAGAAAGGTAATTTCGAAGCCTTTCCGCCGTCTACTGGATTTTGCGGACCGCCAAGTTTTTACGGGCCCACCTGAGAGCACACGTGACCACATCATGCAAGCGAGCAAGGCACTACAAGATGGTGAATGGGAGAAGTGCCGCGATCTCATTCAAAGCATAAAAATCTGGACCCTCATGCCAGAGTTTGCTTCTGTGAAAGAGATGCTGGCCAAGTAAGTCCTTGATGTTTTATTCGGCGACGCGAGTGTCGAACAAACGTCTTTAGGCGCATTCAAGAGCAGGGTCTTCGAACGTATCTGTTCACATATGCACCGTTATACACCACCCTTTCGCTTTCTCTTCTTTCACGAACCTTCTCACTGCCACTCAGGACAGTAACATCCATAATTTCAAAGATGATCTGGAATGAAGAACTTTCCGCATCCCTGGACCAATCCACTGGTGTTGTCGTGTTCCATCGCATTGAACTTTCCCGCCCGCAACAACTCACGCAGGTCATTGCGGAGAAAATCAACAGTATGGTTGAACAAAATGAAAAGATATTGGATGTGAAACTCGGTAGCTCGGTAGGATGGGGAGATCGTGGAGATGCAAAGGGCGAGAAACGAGGTGAACAGACCCAAGAGCGTCGTGGTAGAGGGGATAGGATCAGAGGTGGTTTACGTGGTAAGATTTTTTTATTTGTGACTCGCGCAGATGGGCTGAATGATCTGTACAACAACAGCCAGTACCCGTGGCCGTGGATCTCGGTTTGCACAAGGTCTAGGAAATCAGATGGCAGGACATTCGCCGCAACGAGCACGATAGCTTGATACTATTAGTACCTGGGTTACTTTGTAATACCTTGCAGATGAATTACAGTGGCTCTACTTCGCTTCCTCACTCTCGTCTGATTCTTCACCTTCATCGTCCTCATTCGGATCCTCGGTTTCTGCACCCCAATCAGAGATATCAAGCTTCTCATTTCGATAGCTTTCTGGAGGAGTACGTGAGTGAAAACCATATATGCGCGAATGCACGAGACCTCACCGTTCTCCTTTACTTCATATCCGCCTTGCGTAACGCACCGCACTAACTCGGCCTTGCTCCCAACTCTTGTATTCCTGCCGAGGACAGAACCCTCGAGCTTTGCCCTGTAGCAGGTTCAGCGCGTTGAGTGAATACACCGAGTGTGGCACTCACCCGTCTGAGACTATGCAGTGGTCGAGAAGCACACAACCAACGACCTTGACCATTTTGCCGATTATGCAATGCTTCCCAATGACGGATTTCTTGATTGTTGTTTTCTCGTCGACCTTTGTGAAATCACCGATCGTGGAATCGGATGAAATTGATGCTTTGGCGTCTATGAGAGCTCGTTTCTGCGGATCGACGGGTAATGTATAAGAAGTGTCGTTTATGAACTGTGTACGTGACGATGCATCAAGATGAGCACGCGCATGTGTGGGCCAGAGGAGGCACCTACGTATCGGTTTGCTTCTAAATAGGTTGGTAAACTATTGGTCCGAACACAATAACCGTCTTCCTCTCGGTGGATAATGACGCCGACTCTGAGGCTGCTTGTTTCCATATGAACGTTCTCAGAGCCTGTGGGACTGGGTGGTACAGAATACCCCAGCTCCCGCCCGAGTTGAACCGGTGAAGATGTAGCCGAATGGCTATATGATGCTTTGGCCTTCGAGGGACTGACAGTGTGGAGAGTGGAGTGTCTCATTGAGGTAGTAGGCGCCGCAAAGTTGGAAAGTGGGCTGAGCACTACGAAGAGGAATTATTTCCCTAGATCAACCGGTAATATGACGGTATTTCCTTACCACGCCCGTACTTTAAGCGTCTCGTTGCTTGATAGTGCACTTTGCACAACCAGGGGAGAAAGTCCTCCCGCAAGGAGTCCAGTTCAGTCTTGCGTTGCAGAGCGTCTAGTATTTCACGTTTGCAGACGTAGACGTGAGAGTCTTGAAGCCTAGATGAAAGCTTCGCCCGAGGGTATCGCGAGAGCAAGCTCATTCTCAACTCGAGCTCTTCTGCATTCTTGTCTGCACTATCAAGGGTGTCGATGTACAATAATGTTCCTGTAGACTCGTCCCATACTATTGGAGAGGGCTGGGAAGGGGACCCCCACTCATCAGGAGCTGCCGATTTTTCCGACTTGGGTGGCTCGAACCAGCAACTGGTGGCGATTGCACCGTCGGAAGTAGCCTCTGAGCGGAATTTGTTCAAGAGCTTTGAAAGAGGGAGTGCTTGGGGAGGAATGAAGTCGCAAGGGAGCAGGACAAAGTCTTCTTGGATGCGACTAGAAAAATGCCTGAGGATGGAGCACGTCCCAACACTCAGCTCCTGAGTTTCGTCGAACGACTGGATGTCGACGCGCAAAGACGAAGAGGATATCGGAGATTCGGAATGGATATAGTGTGATATAGAGGGGCGATGCGAAGAAGGACAGATAAGGAGGACATCTGGTACTCGTGTTGGTGATATGTTCTGATGGTATCACAACGAATCGCACCTTTGATCCCAGACTGCCCGACCCAGGAGAGACCATAATCGACCATGGGTCGATTAGAGATGGGGAGGAGTGCTTTTGGGCAAGGCTCATCACCAACATCACCGGTCAAAGGAAGGAGCCTGAGGATAGCTAAGTATCGAGGGAACGATGGTGAAAGGAGCTGATACTCGCTCGTTCCCAAAACCTGCAAGGATTACTGCGAGAAATTCCCGGGGAACTGACTGAATAGGGTCGACACTGAAATCCATGATTGCGTTTGGGAGAGGAAGACATCCGAGTCATTTCCTTTTACTACAACATTCGTAGTACGCCACACGTCTCAGCTACATTAATTCCCTCGCCCAACTCGACGTGCCATCGCTGAATTTGCTAGCCTTTGAGAACCTGCATACTCTCCAGCATACCATAGAAACATACCTAGAAGCGTTAATGACTGAGGAACATCCGACCCTTGGCGCGACGACGCTGAAGAACTTTACGCCCGCTTGGTGTTTTTTTCCGCGCAAGAAACCCGAATTTCCTCTTCCTCACCCGTTGCGAGGGCTGGTACTCCGTGCCGCGAGAGGCAAAACGGACGCTAGTCATGTCGGTGAGGCGAAGAGGTAGTGCCCATCTGAGAGAACTCGTTATTCTGGGACTGGAAAGTAAGGGAGCGTGGATCGTCCGGGTCGCTCTGACGATGGAGGAGAACAAACTCATGGACAACATGGAAGAAACAGAGTACTTGGATATTTAGATTCCCACGCTAAACCATGAATAACATCTTCAACTACCACCACCAGCCATCGTTCCTGTGGGCATGACGCAGCCTTCCGTGCACCAGCTCTTCCGGCGTCTTGAAACCGTTGGAAAAGGTGCCTATGGCTCCGTCCACAGAGGGATCCATTTACCTACAGGCAATATCGTGGCGCTCAAGATCATCAACCTCGATACAGCAGATGACGATGTCGAGGCAATCCAGCGTGAAGTGGCCCTTCTGACACAGCTCCGTGACGCCCCCAATGTCACCAAATACTATGGTTGCTTTCTAGATGGACCCCGTGTCTGGATCGCGATGGAGTTTGCTCAGGGAGGCAGTGTTCGTACACTCATGCAATCATCCAGAGACGGGGTTCTCGAAGAACGCTTCATCGTCGTCATCACTCGTGAGGTTCTCGTCGGACTTGTCTACCTTCACAGATCCGCAATCATCCACCGTGACATCAAGGCGGCTAATATTCTCATCACTGCAACCGGCAAGGTCATGATTTGCGATTTCGGTGTCTCCGTGTTATCTGCTACGACGACGAGCAAGCGAAATACACTCATGGGAACCCCTAATTGGATGGCACCGGAAGTCGCACAGCCAACACCCGTATACGATAGCAAGGCGGACATTTGGAGCCTGGGGATCGTGGTATATGAGATGGCCAAAGGTGCTCCTCCACACTCAGACTTGAGGGATGCGATCAAGGTCATGCAACTCATTGCCAAAGTCAAACCTCCGAGATTGGCCGAAGGTGACGGTAGCAAGGATATGAGGGATTTCGTTTCTCATTGCCTTCGAGAATCACCCAATGACGTGCGTATCCGGACATCCTACTTGATCGTCCTTGTGACATCCTCCCAGCGTCTTTCCGCAGACGAGCTCGCCAAGACAAAATGGATCAAATCCGCCTCGAAAGTAAATGTATCCGTGCTAAGAGAGCTACTTCTCAAATATGATGCCTGGATTCAAAACGGGGGATCTAGGGCCAGCATCGCGGGTCCTCTTGATTGGGAAGATGAAGAAAAGAAAGAGTAAGCTTTATTAGCAGTATGGGGGAGATCTACTGACGCTTTTCAGATTACAAAATATCTCTGAAGAGGACGACGACCTCTGGGTATTCGATACCATTAGGCGTAATTCGTTCATGAATGTACCAGACGAGGACGAAGATGCGGACCTCCCTAACTCCATTGACACGCCTCCCACAGCTCCCACAGTACGCCCTGCACCAACCCGTCTACCAACATCCTTGCGCGGCCTATTTGAGGATGATACCGTGCCAAATGACACCCTCAAACCGCTGCTTCCACCGCCCCCAACAATAGCTTCAGTGACGGTCGCACCTCCCGTTGTACCACTTTCTTCGTCCCCTGCAAGGGAGTTTGTTGGTATGAAGAAGCCTGGGCCTACTGAAGGAGTAGAGGATGTCCAGCCGACCAAACACAACGAAATATCTTTCCCGAGTTATCAGCCTCGTTACTCCCAGGATATTACTCCTTCATTACCTGCTCCTCGCCTCCCGCCAACAAGTTCTTCTCCGATAGCAAGAGCACGATCCACTAATATGACCGACGCAGACTCTTCCCCAGTTGAAGGTTCTTTTGGACCTCCCCTGGGAAGGAAGCCCAGCCTCATCCGTCAAGCTTCAGTTGCCGTGATGGAAAGTACGCCAACATCACCCCTTATGCCCCCTGTCCGACCGTTCGCTGTACGAGATAGGAGCGGTAGCTCTTCCAGTAAAGGAAGCGACGGTTCTAATTCTGCCAAAAGCTTGTTTCTACCGGGCTTGAAAGATGCAGTAAAGGTAAGTTCATTGCGTTCTTCTTGTTCCTGACCTTTCGCTGATTTTTCTAGGTTCCTTTTCTCACATCTGAGCATCAAATGGGAATGACCGACTTACTTCCCCCGTCCCCATCGGCTAACTTCACTAACTCGCACTCTGGCATTTTTCCGCCCTCTCCACTCGGACCGCATAATCTGGGTATCCGCGGAGACGCGAATACATCAACAATATCACTTCCCAGCACGAGAAGCAGCTCTCCGCCACGGACTGATAGGCGGGGTAAACCCGGATTCACAAAATTCTCCCACGCTACGTCGCTTTCGTTGACATCGGTGGACTCCACGACGCTCGGCCCACCTATTCTGCCGCTTGACTTTGTATCTCTCACGGGGTCACCAGAGGCTACGAACTCTTACCTCGCTCGTACCGTAGATGATCTCACTAGGTGGTTCTCCGTCATCGAGGTCGGTTTTACGAACTTGCTGGAGCAGTCAGGCGGCGACGCAATAGCGGAGGAGCAGGAGGAGACGCCAACAGAGCGAGCCTCCTCCAACGTCGTCAGTAATGCAGACAACAGTGCTCACGTGCAGTCAAGGCGTGCTGTACCCACGGACCTTCTTTGAAGCACTGCACTGGTTTCGAAATTCCCGCACTTCACATCGCCTTGCTATTCATTTACTGGTATCCATGGACCTTTTCTATATGTACCTTACAATTCCTAGTGAACTGCCCCCTACGTACGGCCTCAGATAATGTTGTGTGTGCTAAGGTATTTCGCAATAATCTCTACTGCATTTTTCACGTCGCATTGATCGGTTTTGATATGGATTTCAGGTTGCTCCGGCGCCTCGTACGGTGCCGATATTCCAGTGAAATCTGATGTTGATAGATGAGACACGTGCTAGACCAACTAGAACTCGGATCACCTTTGATCTCCCCGGCACGGGCTTTCTTGTACAGCCCCTTGGGGTCACGCTGTTCCACAACACTGAGAGGAGCATCAATGAAGACCTCGATAAAGGGCAGATTAGCCTTCTTGTGGAGTTCGCGAGCTACCTCCCGGTCCGCGCGGTAAGGAGATATAAACGCAGTGATTGTAACGCAGCCTGCGTCTGCGAATAGCTTTGAGACCTTGAAAATAGAATCTGTCAGGTGGGACACGTTGACGATGTTCGCCAAACTCTTTCGTACCTCGCCGATACGTCTGATGTTCTCGACGCGGGATTTCTCGTCGAAGCCGAGATCCCTGTTCAACCCGAAGCGAACATTGTCTCCATCGAGACGGTAGGTGAATTTGTGCTGGTGCAACAGATGCTGTTCGAGCGCACAACCGATGGTAGACTATCCGATAACAGGCCGCAGATCGGACTCGGTCAAACGCTTAAGAAGAACCCATGGATGAAGCTACACCGACCTTTCCGCTCCCGCTCAAGCCGGTCAGCCAGATCGTAATTCCTTTTTGTGCCAGCAACTCGAACCGCTCGGCAGAGTTGATAGAGCCTGACGACAAGCGAGTCAATCTTGAGCTTCAATGTGCTGAGATGAACCGTGCGTACCTTCGTGGAATGTGATGTTGGTAGACATGATCCTAGTAGTGGTAGAGATTCTGAATGACAGTCATTCCGCACTGGTGCCCTTTTATTGATATAGATCCTCCGCTGGCCAGCGCTTGAGAAAGGCTGCAACCCATTCTAGTATGTCGAGTACGGGCACGTCCAAACTGTCATCCAGCACGCCGGCCGAAAGTGCCGAAGACGCATCGTGCCACACATTCATCGCATTCACCGTAAAAAGACACAACATTGGACACGAGATAATACAAAGAAGGGTGATATCTCACTGCAAAGTCCCTCGTCCCCAGGAAGAAGGTGGTATCCATAACAACCAATAGTGAACCAGGGAAATCCAAGCATTACGAAGTAGGAGACGTGCACAACCAAATGATCGACTTTTTGACTGCCTCCGTGACTTCCTCCGTGGTCAGAGGCTGATCTACTGGAGGACAGTGTATGAAGAGTACTTTGGTTGTCGGCTTATCAGTTTTTGCGACAGAACGTCTGCTCTCCGCCAAGGAACAATAATAGATAAAGTCGCACAGATAATGACCAGCATCTAGGGAAGAGTAAACTTGCTGCAGAGCAACGATGAAAAAAAAGGGGGAAAGCACACGGATCAGGCGTTCACAAAGTAACGTTGCAGATGGAGAATAATACGCTCACCTCGACACCAGATTTTTTGAGATGGTTCACTAGTTTTTCAACGTCGACATCTGTGTAAATCTCGTCCGGAAACGATTCGTATCCTTTGCCAAACCCACGTTTCGGGGGTTCTGTACCGTCAATGGGGCCTTCAATATTATAGCCCAATCGTGCCCTTTCCATCCGCTCCTCCGGCGAGGGTTCAGAAGGGCCTCGCATCACCTCTTCACGTGCAACACGGACGATGGGTGCATGACACCCATTCGCGTCCTTCATATTATAACCGAACTTATGACTAACTCTTTCGATCCGCAGTGGCCCCCGACCAGCGACTCCTACATGAAGAACAAGATCATAGCCATTTGGGGGAGGGGGGAATGCGGCATCTAGTGGGGGAAGGATGGGGGGACGGGCGTGAAGACCTGGAGTGACGGACAAGACATCCTCGTAAGTGACGGGTACGTTGAGAGTTGTTATGCGGATCTCGCGGAGGGTTGTCGTCTGATCGGAGGGTGGAATGGATGAGGGGGGGTCTCGAGGGTCGTTGTGGGTCACCGAATCTGCTGGTACCTCGACGTGTATGATAGCGTTATGAAGGGGTTCGACGGCTAGCCAGGAAGGATTGACGGTATACCGAGAGAATGGCTGGACCAGATGGAGGTCAGGTGCAGGCAAGGTAGACGAAATGAATCAAACTACTGGATAAGGGGGACTCACACCAAAACCGGTAACGAGAACAAAGTAAGGACGAGGCTTGACGTGCACTCCGTTGACGGCTGGCATGATAGCAGATGAGAAAAAGAAAAAACCTCTCGACAAGATGAGCGGTTTATATGTGAGAAATATATTCTAAATTAGTACAACACATCCCGGGTAAGACCGGCCAGCTTCTTCTGAATCGTTCAACGGTCATCCTCCCCATACAATGTTGTCCTCCGCCCTCCGTACCTCTACCGTCGCGGTCACACTCGGTCGGCGGGCAGCCTCCTCCATCGCACCCAAGTACTCCAACGCTCTCTACTCTGCAGCGCTCGCAAAGTCACCCCAGATCCTCTCGAAAGTACAGACCGAGCTCAACACCATCTCGAAATCCATTGCCGAGACCCCCGAGCTAAACGCCTTCGTCTCGAATCCAACGCTTTCTGCAAAGGAACGTGTCGCCGGTCTCGCCTCTCTCTATGCGAAGGCAGAGGGCCCAAAGAAGGAGCCAGTCTCCGACATCACCAAAAGCCTCTTTGCTGTCCTTTCGGAAAACGGCAGACTGAACGAGACCCAAGGCGTTATTCAAGGTTTCAACGAGCTCGTTGCAAAATACAAGGGAGAGTTGGAAGTCGTCGTCACTTCGGCTGCACCACTGCCGAGGGATGCCGCTGCCAAACTCGAGTCCATTCTCAGGCAGTCGCAAGCCGCACAACACGCCAAGTCTCTGAAAGTGGTCAACAAGGTTCGTGTCTCAGCATTATCACGCTGCATCTTTGTTCATCGTCGCCCAGGTGAACCCTTCAGTCATGGGTGGGATTGTCGTGGACTTTGGCGACAAAAGCATCGACCTCAGTGTGTCATCCCGCGTCAACAAGCTCAACAATGTTCTCCAAGGCAAGTCTCGTCGCGTAGTAGGTTTCCGTTACTCATACTCGTGATATCATAGAATCAATATAACGGCGAGGATGGGTTGGAACACTTGGTAGAGGTCCTCGGCTGTCGCAGTGCGATACCAATAGAAAGATGGATATATACTCGCGATATGTCTCTTTGAACAGTCGTGTGTGACAGGAACCTACGTAGAACAGGTGTGGTCACGTAAGCTGAGAGTGAGCGTCTCCGACGGCGCGCCGAAATTACGTCCTATCACCACTCGGAGTAACTCAATTGAATTGAAAGTGAGCCAGTCCGAGTCAGCCTTGAAGTTTGCTCGTGACGTTCAAATTTCCAGTGTCGTGTCCATGCATTCTGGATAGACGATAAACTATCTTAGTATGACTTCTGGTACGTGATTAGATTCGATCTACTACGCGTCTATTGTTCAATGACTCGTCGCCAGCCACGGTAACTTGGTTGGTCTAGGCATTCCTTACCGTACCTTGGTGCCCGGGTGACTGACTTGTTGGCCTACAGTCCTGCATGTTCATTTTCTGTGCTCGAGCTGAACATCAACAGCCATCTGGATAGCGGATGCTCAGAACACAAATTGAGTACTGGCAGCCAATTACCCACCAAAGACGAGCCCAAACGCAAATTAGCCCCGATATTTCCTCAGAGCCAAGGAAGCAGCTTGAGACCATCCCGTATGCCCCCTGATTTGGGTGTTGAAGGACCTTCCAAGAAGAAGAGAAAAGTCGAGATCTCCTCGCAGCCCGTGGCCGGTACCGAAAAACATACCAAGAACCGAGCATTCGGTGCAACCGCGAAAAGTAGCACGCCCCTAGCAGAAAGGCTTCGTCCACAGACTCTTGATGAGTTCGTCGGACAAACGCATTTGACTGGACCCCATTCGTTGCTGAGGAATCTGCTCACATCCGGAAACCTGGGTAGCATCATATTTTGGGGCCCACCCGGGTGAGCGAGCATCACTCTTCTGCCAAGCCATGGACTAATACTGGAATACTACAGCTGTGGAAAGACAACTCTTTCGAGACTTCTGGCCAGAGAAGCGAATTGCATTTTCAAAGAGATGAGCGCCACCTCGTCAGGAGTCAATGACGTTCGCAATGTCTTTGAAGAAGCAAAGGGGTCTTTGGCGTTGACAGGGAGGTATGGGTGATGATTTGTATCGTCTGTCCTATCGATTACATCCCTGACCAGGAAGACCCTCCTATTTTTGGATGAGATCCATCGTTTCAATAAGCCTCAGCAAGTACGCTTCTCTTCCTTCTCGGATGCACTGATCTAATCTAATTCTAGGATATCTTTCTGCCGTACATTGAGAAAGGCCAAATCCAGGTAATATACCAGTTCCTGTGCATCCCACGCAACGTGCAGTGACTAAAAACGCCCAGATGATAGGTGCTACAACGGAAAATCCATCATTCAAGCTGACGGGAGCTCTTATGAGTCGTTGTCGGTTCGTGAGATAGAATTTTTATCCGCAACGTCTAACGCCTATTTAGTGTGTTTACGCTAGAACCCCTCACAGACGAGGATATGCGGAGCATCATTTCTCGTGCAGTGAAGTGTCTTTCCTGCACGACTGAGTCAATTGCGCCATCGGCGTCGCAACAACCATCTAGTTCACAAGGTTCTGACCAGCTCGCTTTGACTCAAGGATCGGCAGAATCCGGTGACATTGAAAGTCAACATCCGCTTTGCCCCCAATTGACACCCCGCGTCATCGCATCTCTCATCTCTCTGTCTGCTGGGGACGCGCGAACAGCACTTTCTCTACTAGACCTTGTCTTCGCGTCGAAAGACAGCATCCAAGAGGATGAGCTCCTTACTTCGTTACGACAATCGGTGTCCTGCTCGTACGATCGGACAGGCGACAGCCATTATGACATGATTTCTGCTCTTCACAAGTCTGTGCGCGGTAGCCAGGGCAATGGGGCAATGTATTGGTTGGCACGTATGCTGACTGCTGGTGAGGATCCTTTGTTCATCGCCCGAAGGATGGTTGTCTGCGCGAGCGAGGATATCGGACTTGCAGATAATCAGGCATTGCCATTGGTCTGTCGTTGCACTGAACATATCAGATAAGCCCTCATGACAGATTCATTTATGTTAGGCAATTGCGACTTTTCATGCTTGTCAACAGGTCGGAATGCCGGAATGTCGCATCAATCTGGCCCACCTTGTTGCCTATCTCGCCGAGGCTCCTAAGAGCACGCGTGCGTACGAGGCCTACAATTTAGCTGAGGTAGCAGCGAGAGTGGATGTCAACGTACCAGTCCCAATGACCATGCGGAATGCCCCTACACCGCTCATGAAAGAGCTTGGTTATTCTGAAGGGTACAGATATAACCCTCATTATGCGTGAGTTCCATCAGTTCCATCAATTGAAATTGATGCGAACGTTCCTGATATTCTTTCAAGACACCCTATACACAATGATTATCTACCTCTGGCATTTCGAGGAGAGACATTCTTGAAGGAACCTGGCGACATGTCGAATAAGATATGGGACGAGGATGCGCTCGTTAAATGGGAGCAAGTGTGCAATGGAGGACGCTCTTGGCCCGGCCGCGCACTTCGGCGAAGGTCTCAGTCGGTTCCTTGATTCTTGCGGACTTTGGATGATAGCCTCGGTGTTTCAGCGTACTGATACAGTAACTCCGTTTGTTCCCATCTCAGACTTGAAACGCAGTCCCCCTTAAAACCTTTGGCTCCTCCGCACTGACAGGAAAGGAACAGTGCTCTGAGCCCGCTTGGGGCTTGCACGGATCAATCACAGACAAGAAATGATGTTCGCCAATGGTTCCACAACGTGCGCGCCACATTTCCGCGTGGCTCATGGAAACAGGCGCATTGATAAAGACCATCGTGTGACACGGGTTCAACTTAGGCATCTCAGATCTCCCAGGCTTGTAGGAGTCCATGCGAGAGCTGACTGAAGCGTGAAGGTACAGATCTATTTTTGTGAACCATCAATGAACAGCTGATTATGGAGTCCGTTTGCGCGGCGGCGTATGGTTATTGTCTCACCCAGTTACTGGTACCACATGGTCACGGAACTTTGATTATGAACCTCGGTAGGTTGATATGCACAATCGACGATTACTTTTTCAGCCAGCTGTCAGAACTCACAGGTGTCTACACACAGATCCGGGACCTGAACGTTAGCGAGATAAGGGCTATTTTGATTCCTTGCAAACATGATTTAAGTGTATCGCAATGCTGCTTTTCCCCCGTCCTCACCCACGGTGGCCCATCCTCCAATATGGCTCACCCAGGAAGCATCATCGATGTTCTTGAACAACCCCCTCACCGTGGTCACGAAACTCCGAGCATCAGCGACGAGAAGTCCTATCAAGAGAAGCATGATGTTGAGACTGCAAGCGTTGAGGTGGAGAGTACCGAGGGTATCCTCCAAGACGAACGTGACATTGCGACTCATGTTATCTCTGTTTCGGATGACCCGAGTCTAAACCCTTGGACTTTCCGTGCCTTCCTCATTGGCTTCGGTCTTTCTTGTTTCGGGGGAGTTCTTGGTGTGTGATATCATTTTCGTCGAGGTCATCACTTATGCCATTCTGTAGCTGAGATATACTATTTCAAACCAGTGGGTGAAGCTAACTGTTGCGACTGCATTTTCTCACCGTCATCGCCAGCAAACTGTGCTTGTGTCCCTGATGTTTCTTGCTGTCGTATCATATGTGTTGGGTATCTTCATGGAAACTTTCATTCCTCGCCTTCCCTATTTGAGGTGGTTGAACCCAGTAAGTCATTTATTATGTCCGGGTTTCTTGACTGGTTCTGAACACGTGCCAACAGGGACCATTCAACAAGAAAGAGAATGCCTTTGCTGTTATTATGGCCAGTGCGGCGGCGAACTCCGCCCTTGGTACCGAAGTCCTCGCAGTCCAGCGTTTGTACTATAACATCAACCCCAATGCTGGCGCTTCGATTTTCCTACTTTTCTCGAGTCAGCTGCTGGGCTATGGAATTGGTGGATTGATGCGCCGTACGTACCCATCCACTTGCCTAACCGTTGTCTAAGCTTACTCCGCGCGTGTAGCCGTTCTGTTGTACCCATCCAAGATGTTGTATCCCCAAGTACTTCCCCTTCTCTCCATGTTCGATGCCCTGTTCGAGGGCGGACAGGAAGCGAGAAGAAAACTCAAGATGTTTTACTGGGCGTTCGGCGCGTAAGTTTTTCATTGACAAGTTCGCGACTATGTACCTGTGATATCTGTAACTCATTGATGGACAGGATCGCTATCTGGGAAATTTTCCCCGAGTGGATCTTCCCGCTGCTCACTGGGTTTTCTGTTTTCTGTCTGGCAAACCCAAATAGCCCCGCATTTTCCCGTGTCTTTGGTGGTTCCAACGGTAACGAAGGTCTTGGATTACTATCCATTTGCTTCGACTGGCAGGTAAGCGCCTCAGCACTTTCTGTACGCCTCGTAACTGACTGTTCGATAGTATATCTCAGGTGGTCTCAACCCATTGACCATTCCCCTCAAAGCGCAAGTAAGTCTGCGTTCACTAAACGACTCGCGCAGCTTTAATTGTCATTCATTCAGCTATCCAACTTTATTGGCTACATTCTCTGCATGTAAGTCAAATGCACGAGATCTGCATAACATGTGATGACATGGCTCGATCAGGGTCGTCTTTGTTGCAGTGTTTTATAACAACATCTGGCAGGCGGAGAATTTTCCATTCGTAGGTCCGATCCAACGTGTCATTTAGCATGCAGTGATCGCCTCTTCTCCGCTAGCTGTCACAATTGCTTTTCAACCAGAACGGCACGCTATTCAACCAGACATTGATTCTCAATTCCAACTTCGAAGTCGACCCAGTTTTACTTGCAGAACAAGGACTTCCCTGGTATGCCTCCACATGGGTGGTCAACTTGCTATCCACAAATATGGGCCTTGGTGCAACATTCACGCACCTCCTTCTCTGGAATCGGAATGACCTTCGTGCTGCGTGGACCTGGACGAACCCTCAGGTCGTTAAAGAATGGTGGAGAACGTTCAACTGGAAGTTCTGGCAGAATGATGGCATGAGGAACAGAAATGAGAACAAGGAACTAGATCCTCACTATCTGGAGATGCTCAAAGTAAGTTACTTACAACCCATCCAGAAGCCACTCTGACAAGGAAAAGTATCCGGATGCACCAAATAGCTGGTATTTCGTAACATTTGTGTTATCCCTTGTCGTTGCTTTGGTCGTCATTTACAAGACGAATTCCACGCTACCCTGGTGAGTCTTATTTGTTACATTATGAGACCACTGGATACTGAGCCTTCACCTATAGGTGGGGATTTTTAATCGCAATAATGCTGGCTACATTGTCCATTCTTTTCTTTGGGGCACTTTATGCCATCACTGGTTTGGGATTCATCATACAACCGTAGGTATCATTCATTCATGATATAAACGTGACACTAATGGGAGAAGGTTCGTGCAGATGATTGGAGGTTTCCTGCACCCCGGCAAGCCAATGGCGAACATGTATTTCGTGCTATACAGCTATAGTGAGGTTATTTGGATTCGTCAAACATCAGTTAAAAGCTGAAGGCGTTGTTTGCAGATACTGTGACACAGGCACAATTGCTACTCCGGGATCTCAAGATCGCTCAGTGTAGGTCGACATTTCGTTATCGTTATCTTCTTTACTATACTTATTTCGCTCTGGGTAGACGCGAAACTCGCTCCCCGTGCTGCGTTTACAGCCCAAATTATCGGTACTCTCATTGGAGCGGTATTGAATTATAGTAAGGGGCATCAGATGGTTATCAACCAAGCCAATGCTCACGTTCATATAGTCCTGATGAACTCGATTATTGATAACCAACGAGAAATTCTGCTCTCGATCCAAGGAACCAACATTTGGTCTGGTCAGCAACCGCAGCAATATAACTCTCAAGCCATCGCCTGGGGTGGCCTCAGTCATGAGCTGTTTTCAGCGGGACAGAGGTATCAGTGGGTGCCATGGGCTTATTTGATCGGTTTATTCGTCCCTATTCCATTCTGGGTTGTGCACCGATTTTGGCCCAAGCTGCGGATGGACTATCTTTACACACCAGTGATTGCGTACGTCTAGGCTTCAGTGAGGTCACTCGAATACTGAAAACGCCATAGGTACTACATCGGATGGCTTTGCGTAGGGATCAACTCATCGATCCTCTCCTACTTCACGGTCGGCTTCCTTTCCCAGTGGTGGTTGCGTACTCGCTACCCTCGTTGGTTCGCCCGATACAACTACATCCTCGGAGCTGGTGAGTTTCGCCAGCTTGTCATTCTATGTGTCGAAGCTGAGACTTGGCACAGCTCTCGATGGAGGAACTCAAGTGATGGTGTTCGTTCTTTCATTTGCGGTCCAGGGCGCGGCAGGAACTTCCCATCTTTTCCCAAGCTGGTGGGGCGCGAACCAAGGTGGAAACTACGACCATTGTGCATTCCTGACGTAGTGTCGTTCTTGTTTCTTGGTATTGTGTGGTCTCCAACCTATGCTGGGAACCCCACAATGCATCGGTCTGGCTTGTGTACTCGCTCTGTATGTACTTTGTCAAACAAAGAAGTCGATGACCCGTACAAACCCCACCGCGCTGTTGAGAAGGAATAGCATAGCACAGCCACCTCTTCCAAAATTACTGCAGCGGCAATTTCGGCATTGGCACAAGATGGAGCCGGCAACGCTCAGCCACTGGC
>JBBPJP010000450.1:0-22792 GCA_038088775.1 Boletus barrowsii | reverse complement strand
AGGATCCCTCCCGACATGTGGAGCTTTGTAGAGAACCTGTGGGGGCCACGTCCATTGAAGCGCCTGACGGCTAAGCAGGCTCTCGGCTGGATGGAAACTAAAGCCCGCCAGGAAGGCCTGGACTTGAGTCTTGCACCGCTCGAAGAGGAGTGGGAGTGGAAGGGTCCCCAGGACGCTGAATGTTTATGGTCTGTGTCACTTTGAAATGAGGTTATGAATGTTCGAGTGGGCTAAGGGCTCGTTACTATAAATACAAGTACCACCTAGTAAGTTGAGTCCTGAGAAGGGTCGCTAACAGTGCTTGATCATGGAGCTACAATAATATGAGTGAGGGTGACAGTCCGGTTTGACTAGTAAGTTAACGCGTCTCTCTCAGTTGAAAGATGTTCCCATACTCCCCATTTCGTTAAGACATCCATCTGGTCAGTGCCTTTTGACCCGTCCACCGTGCCACTTTTCGCCGGTGGCCTCCACAAAGATGCAATGCTACTCTTGTCCGAACCAGGCAGGGTGTCGGCGTGCCGCTTGAACTTGAAGATCCGCCGCTTGCCCCCTGCGAGGCTTGCTTTACTGCAATCAATGCAGCGAGTGTTAACGAGGTGACGCAGTCGTCCCTTGACTGCCTCGACCTCAGCGAACGACTCGCTTATGGGCCAACAAGCGATGGACGCATCCCCAGGCTGCGTGATGACTGCGCCAACTGCGTCTTTCCACCATTTCTCCGCCGACCGTTGATCCGTGGCTCCGATGATGATGACGATTTGTGGAGAAAGATCTCCGCCGTAGGTGAGATTGAAATGTTTCCATTGCCGCTTGACGTCTTGACACTCCTCAGCCCTCATGTCGACGCAGAAGATGAGTAAATCCGCTCCGCGTTTGACGACCATGTCCATCTTCATCTCTTCCTCCTTGCTTCCGGATGGTGTTTGTCTCCGTGGAACCTGGTGGACGCGAACTAGGCGTTCGGGAGTGCATTTCATGGAGACATTGAATGGGAGTTTGTTTAGTGAGTTTTCATCCACGACCGACACTGGACTACGGAGCTTAAAGTTCATCAAGCGAGCGAGAGAAAGAGATCGGATGACGGGGTTTTGGAGGGTGACGGAGCGTTTTATGAAGCTCTGGTGGATTGGAGTACGACGGGAGACATCGCACATGATGACGTTGGCAACGTGAACAGTATTCCCCTCCTTTGGAGACAATATGGCACGGATGTCAGAAAATGCCGTGTCGACCCAGCCGCGTTCAGCTGGCATCCAATGGTCGGCGCGACAGGTATTTGTGATCATCTTGATGAGTGCTGCCTTTGATATCCCCCGTCTTTCCTCTAGTATGGGGTTATCCATCAAAGGCTGGAGCGTCGTCACGCAGGCATAGTTGTCAAAGCGCATTTGCAGCGCTGAGAACTGTCCCTCGTTCTTCAGCCACCAGGAATCCATGTTGCCCTCTTGATTCTCGAGTCCCGTGATCACGATGGCAATGGGGACTTTCTTCCTGCAAATCGCGGAGTAGAAGAGGTGGTAATTCGTGAGCAATGCGGTTCGCACTCGCGTTCCACGCACGCAATAGATAAGCAAGTCGATGCCGCTCGCCCGGGCCAGGTCGCGGAGGAGTTGTCTAAGGTATGCATCCGCTTTCTCGGGGGGGACTGTTCCCTGACTTCCCTCGTCTAACCCCGCGGTATCCCATATAGCGAAACGTTGGTCGCCTAGCTTCAACGGGTAACGTTTATAATTCAGCGTGCATCCAACGGCACTGCTCGAGGTTTCGGAGACATTTTCACCAGCGAGCAGGTTGATAAGGGAACTCTTCCCCACGCCCGTTTCCCCGAAGATGACGACGTTTTTGATCTCCTGGATGGCTTAGTCAACAGTCGACCCTCAGCCGACTACCACTATACCTTCCGGGGTTTTCCCTTGGCTCCTTTTGAGCCCAAAAGCGTTGACTGCCATTGCGTGTTTGAGTACGTCATTGAATATCCGAGAGTGCGAACCATACTCTTTTGAATATAAACATCAAAGATGTAGGCGAAGGAAGGAGTGAGTTCAGTCTTGCAGCGTCGTTCTTGGATGGGTTCTCTTCGGCACTGATCGCTTTTAGTTCGGGCGACTTATTGGTATGAACACCGCACTAACAACACGCTCTGCAGTGAACGAATAGGCCGTACTGCATGGGAACGGCATGTTCATTCATAGAACGCAGCACTGTTGCACGGCGAATTACGAATTACAGCCCAGACGTCATTGTCGAACGTGCGAGGTGCACGGAGCGCTTGTTGTGCAATACATCCAACTCGGGAAGCTAAATGCTGTTCGGGACACGGTCCTCGTGGTCGGGCCATGACCACACTAATCATTCATGGTAGGTGGACGGCACGAACATTATTGCTTGCTCGAGGTTCGGCTAGATTTATTTGAGCTTATCAGCGAAACGTTCAGACGAGCGCTCGAAATTACGGTTTGGTGGCATTTGATGTTACGTTCCATCACCAGCGCTAGAATCCAAGCTCTTTGATTGATAGGAACGGAAGAGACAATAAAAGATAACGTTCCAGAAAACCAGATTGAACCGAGCGCTTGGTCTAATCGTCCACAGCACTTCGGATAGATTAGACCCAAGTCGTATCGACCATTTTCTGTATAAAGGCGACAAATTCCTGTCTTTCCTGTGTCCGACATCCCACGTCCACTTGTCCCAATTCAAACGCGAACTGAACACCAAATAGTGAGTGTTGTTGTCTGTTAATTTTCCATCCAAAGGGAACATGATCTTCAAGTGTCCCAGGAAACGCTTATTGTGGACCCTCCTCCGTCTTATCAGGTTCAACGAACTTACACTCCCAACGTGCTTATCGTTGGTGAAACAGGGGTGGGGAAAAGCTCCGTCATCAATCTCATCGCTGGGGAGAAACTTGCCGATGTATCTTCCAGCGCAACCGGCTGCACGTTGGAAGCCACCTCATACGACGTCGTTCTCACCGACAAGAATGGACAAGGACACCACGTCCGTCTGTTCGACACCGTCGGATTGAACGAGCCAAGCTTGAGCAAAAACGACTACCTCGTCGCGATCGAGAAAGCCAACGTGCTGATCAACCAGCTTCTGCGCACGGGTGGCATCCGGCTTCTCATCTTCTGTATTCGCGGAGGCAGAATCACCTCTGTCACGCAAAGCAACTACCATTTATTCCGCGACATCCTGTGCCAGAATCAAGTTCCTGTTGCGTTCGTCATCACTGGGATGGAGAACGAGCAGCCGATGGAGAAGTGGTGGACCAGGAATGCTGCGTTATTCGAGAGGTCCAATCTCTCGTGCACCTCGCACGCTTGCGTTACCGCAACGCCTGGATTGCGTAACGTGTACGCCAAACAATATCAGGCGTCGCAGCTCACGATCCACAACATGCTCTTGGATCACATGTCCAGGACGTCGTGGAAGCCGGAACGCACAGGCTGGTTCATTCATCTGGCGGGAAAGTTGTTGAGATGGGTAACCAAGGTCAAGGATCGGAAACGGCACCTCCCAGTGCGGTCAAGGGCTCTGACGGTGGACGAGTTGGCACGGCATCTAGAAGAGAAGTGCAACTTTACACCAGAGGAAGCGGTGGGATTGGCTGGCAAAATTTGGGCCAAACGTAGTACCGAGCACAACGAAACTGATCTTGTCAAAGGGGACGCTGACGATCATTTTGATTTTCATTAGTGCAAATTACATTTCTCTTGATCGTGTGTTTCTCGTAGATTAGTCGCTTTTTCTTCCACTTTAGTTATATCATGTACTATGTACCCAGTTTTACTCAGGCTAGCACTTTAGAAGTAGTCCGCTATGTGAATGAGTACTACCCACACTTCCCCACTATAACCAGCACATGTAGGCCAGTGCCATAAGGCGGAACTTACAGAAGGCTCTGTCCACCGTGATCGAAAGGTTTCCCACGGTGTGGTAGTTGACTGCGGCATGCCCTTTCCCATCCACGAAGTATACTCAAGATGCCTGCTTGGAGCCCATGGGTATCCATTATGGGCTCCACAACTAAAGACCCAGCTTCGCGAAAGTTATCAGCTGGAGGGATTGAAGATCGGTGACGTTGGTGTTGTCTCACCCAACAATGGTGGCTTTGACGTGCTCCTCAACATTACACTACCATGCGACGAACAACCATATCCCGATCTCGTTCGAGAAGGCTTTACGCCAGTTACACTAGATCGAGAAAGAGACTTTGATACGCAACCCGACGCTGTGTCCCCTCATGGTGTTATCTCGAGCGCCTCCATGGAACTAACCTCCCGAAAGGTTCAAAATTGCGATCAACAGCCATCAAGGTATGCTACTTTTCTGTGGGTTCAGAAGAACTCAGGAATAGATCGAAGATATTGAAGGGCCGATTACGAATTTAACCTGTCCATGGAGGATGGCGCAGTCCTCATTCTGCCAGAAGGTGCCGAAAGCTGTGATCTAGCAAATGAGAAAACTTTTCTGGGCGAAGCGATCCGACATGGTGTAGATTGGTACGAATGCGCCACCGAAGCGGCCGGCCGCCTCATTTCCAATGATTCCCTCTACCTGATCACCGGGGTTCACAAAGCGTGTTCATGGTCCCTTGGGGCAGAAAAATGTAGCGGTTCCAGCCTTCAAGACCTACGTTCCGTTAAATTCAGCGTAGGACAAGTCCGCCAAGATTGCATCACGGCGAGGGCTTACCTTTGGGCTGCCGCGCATGGTTTTACAGGACGTGTTGGTCCTATGTATCCTTACGAGATTCCAAACCACATTCGTGATGGAAGGCTTCGCCGAGGGCTGAACCAGACGGTCTTCATTCGTGGATTCAGGATCACGGTCAACAAGATATTATTCCTGAAGACAGTTTCTGTCAAAACCCGAGAGCGCACGTTTTTCGGGTTTGGGACTTATGTAGACAACCTTCTATGGGGTAGACCAACCGAGCATACACCATCGTCCGGCGCTGAGAATGCCACGGACAACGAGGTGGAACAAGATTCTTCTGTGAATCACGGTGGATCCTACAGGGATAGGCACATGAAGATTGATCGCATGCCGGATGTATCTCAGGTCCGTCTAGTATCAGTGCTTGTCATACACGGCAGTTTGTCATGTTTCACTCTCTGATACAGAGTTTCCATCCTGGCGACTCGATCAATCAATATTTGCTGCAGAAGGTGCGTTTGGTGCTAGGAGCAATTGTATTCCATAATTAAAACATCTCTCATTAGGAGCCTCGCGCCAAGGTTGCAGTCACACACGATAGTTTATGGATTGACATGCTTCGGATAGTTTGTCATCAGCTAACGTTGTTGTGCACACTTTGACATTGATGATGACAGGGGTTACTCGACCTTGCAGACTTTTCACTTGAAAAACGTCTGCAGAAGGTGCTAAAGGACAACTACCGAGTAATTGTGGAAGACGGCAAGTACTCTGGGATTCACTTCCTTCATCGTCGCTTAATATTCACAGGTGCTGTATACCTTCAACAACGGTAGGTCCTTCGTATTACCTTGTGTTCGCTTGTGCTACGTCCCTCACAGGCATTCTAAATCGCCGTTGTTGTCTGATTCCCTAACTGGGAGTTCTGAACATGATTTTCGAGTGCCCCAGAAAACATTGTCTGTAGACCCTTCTTCGTCTTATCAGAATCAACGAACTTGCACTCCCAATGTGCTTATCGTTGGTGAAACAGGGGTGGGGAAAAGCTCCGTCATCAATCTCATCGCTGGGGAGAAACTTGCCGATGTATCCTCCAGCGCAACCGGCTGCACGTTGGAGGCCACCTCATACGACATCGTTCTCAGCGACAGGAACGAACAAGGACACCACGTCCGTCTGTTCGACACCGTCGGATTGAATGAGCCAATCTTTCGCAAAAACGACTACCTCGTCGCGATCGAGAAAGCCAACGTGCTGATCGACCAGCTTCTGCGCACGGGTGGCATCCGGCTTCTCATTTTCTGTATTCGCGGAGGCAGAATCACCTCTGTCACGCAAAGCAACTACCATTTGTTCTGCGACATCCTGTGCCAGAACAAGGTCCCTGTTGCGTTCGTCGTCACTGGGATGGAGAACGAGCACCCGATGGAGGGGTGGTGGCACAGGAATGCTGCGTTATTCGAGAAATTCAACCTCTCGTGCACCTCGCACGCCTGCGTTACTGCGACGCATGGAATTAATAACATATACGCCGAACAATATCAGGCGTCGCAGTTCATTATCCGCAACATGCTCTTGGATCACATGTCCAGGACATCGTGGAAGCCGGAACGCACAGGCTGGTTTATTCATCTGGTGGGCAAGTTGTTAGGGGAATCCAAACTCAAGGATCAGAAACGACGCCTCCCAGGACGGCCAAGGGCTCTGACGGTAGACGAGTTGGCACGGCACCTCAAAGAGAAGTGCAACTTTACACCGGAGGAAGCGGTGGGATTGGCTGGCAAGATTTGGGCCAAACGTACTGAAACTGATCTTGTCAAGGGTGGGGGGACGCCGATACCATTTTGAAGTGCGAATTACATTTTCTCTTGATCATATATTTCTTGTATATTAATAGCTTTCTCGACCACCCAAGTTACATGTTGTACGTCTCACTAGGACTGTAGCTAGCTTACTTAGTATGTGATTGCTACCTACACTTCCTTATACTTGAACCGTATCGGTCTTATCACGGCGCCTGAAGATTGCGTGCGAGATGCTCCGGCCCCAACCAAGCCACAATAATGTTTTAGATGCGGAAATCATAGCTCTTTACGACATGACTCTCATTCTATTGCTCAAACGCATAGCTCATGGCAGTGCACAGCAGCTGTTACAAACCAGCTGCCAATCAAACTGCCCCCAGTGAAACGGGGCGAGTTTTATGTGGCTGGCAACTTCGAAACTTGTCATCTCCGTGGCCACCTCCCATACACGTGGTCTATCCATCATGCACCATCGTTCAAAACACTCACGTCCAATGCGGCTTTCTCAATGAGTCATGTGTATCTGGCACCGTGACTGGCAATTTATGCATGGTTCCTTAAAGTTTTGTTCATGTCAGCTACCGCGGAGGAAGGTGATGCCTTTTTGGACACACACCTACGCCACGAGCTTGCTGTTCATAGCAGTAGCAGAGCAGGAGGCTCGTCCTGTTCTCGGTCCAGGCCATCCGGATGACCACAGACTCCTGGCAGAGCTGGTAGCCGCGCAGCTCACTGTGCACCGTGCACGGTCTCATACTATCCTGTGCCTATCCTGTGCCGGGTCGGATTATCCATTCAAGTTCACGTCATTGACGCCGGTACGACGTTGGACTGACGCTGTGCCTGAGGGGTGGGGGCAGTGCCAGATCCGAGTCAGGTACATACCTTTGGACCGAGTCGAACGAGCCCGTCGCGTGCACAAATGGGCAACTCCCCGTCTATCTACGCACAACGTGTACACGTTCCTCCCAAGGGGTGAGAGAGCAATGACGCGTGCGTGAGTGGCATCGTTCATTTTTGGCTTGACGGGGGGACAAACTCTGATTTCTGGATCGGACTGCAGCCGATACCGCCATCTCTGTGGGTTCCGCTAAACTTGCGCCGTACGTGTCATTTGCAATGACTGTCCTATGTATGTCAACGTGTCACATGTCAACTGGTGCGATGAGTATCGTATCACTCGGAGAAGACGGACGGGCCTAATTTGAAGCCATGGGCCGGGTTCTGCTGACGATCGACGTGATCCGGTAGTATGGGGCTCTGGGACGGCTACTCACGAAAAGCTCCGCGCGCCACCATAGGAACACGACTATGTATTTTTATTCTCAGTGCCAAAAAAAAAAGCAGGCCAGGACCTAACTTGAAGGACCTGGCCTAGCGTATAAGTCGTCAAAGAATGTCAGAAGCCAGGGCCTTGGCAAGGGTACACATACCTGGAACTGGAAAATGAAGTTCACAGCCTTGCGTTGCCCTGACACGTTACGGACTCGGACGTGGTAACTTACCACTCTCAAAATTGCGTATAGATTCTCCTCTCACTATGATCTATCTGCAGCTGATCGCCAAGGGAGCAGTGGGGAAAATGATCAGTTCATTTGCACCCATGCACTTAGATGCCCCACCAGAACGATCGGATCAGAGTCCAGGCCTCGTGCACATGGTTTCTATCGCGACTATATCCGCACGCCGCCTGGTGCTGGTCATGTTCCTGGGACTGGTAGAGCCTCCGAGGCATCTGCTCAAGTACACGTTTATCAGTTATCAGGACCTACTCATTGGCTTCACGAAACTGTCGTCATCATTTCTTTGATATCGTCGTCCCTATTCAAGGCTATACGCAATAGAACTGTAATAGCCGTCGACTGTGCCTGCTAATATTTATCCATAAAGTCAGCGTACTCGCTGCAATGATCAACAATCCTAGTCACGACCCTTTGTGCTTGTCAGTCGACCAACTGTCCCTTCAATTCAGAAAGCACAACTTATATGCGTGACCCACCAGCGGGAAACCTATGCCCAAGAACAATACGATTCCAAGGGGGGGCACCCGTCGTCATGCGCCTGCTGATCTTCCACGAAATTAAATATATGCATCTCGTGAATCACCGAAAACAACGACATGCCGGCCGACAACATAGATACGACTTGGAAATCAACGCCTGCTCGTCTTGCCCGCCTTGCGTTTTCCAGCAAACAAGTGTTTTGGCTACACAGACCCACGTCAGACGTTGACCAACACTGCACATGCGCGGACGAGGAATAAGCACCTTTTTAACCCGGATAGCACGATCACTCTCCCCAGCTTTGGCGTGCATGTTACGTTCGCGTTGACCCAAGTTGCGTAGCTTGATGGCTTTGGATGCTTGCTGGTGGCACATCGAGTCAAGACGATTGTATCGAAAAGAGGTAAGAATCATGTACCTGGTCATCCCGGAAACCAGCAAGTTGCCGATTCGTGCGTGGTGCTCTTGCGGACTTGGCAATGAAAGCGCCAGAATCGATCTTGGCGCGTTTGTTATTGGGCGGTTCCTCGCCGTCGACGTCCATCCATTCTCCTTCGTCACCCTCCGCGACCTCTTCTGCATCGTCCATTTCCTCATCTACATCCATGTCCATATCCATGTCAGTCTCTGCTCGCTTGCGTTTCGCAGCCTGTGCCTTGGCCAGCATTCCCGCTCGAGCCTCTATACTACTCGGGTCGTAGCCAGCCTTCTTCAATTCCGTCGAGAGCTCGCTGAGCGTCCGAAGACCAGCCGTCCGTGGAAGACGCGCTTGATTCTTCTTTGATTTTTTGATACTCTGAGAGTGGATCTTGTGAGCAAGCGCTCTTCGTGCCTCTACTTTTTCGCGCTCATCCTCGGAGCCAAACTGCAGCCAGTTCAGGTTAGGATATACCACAATGGAAGGACAAGACATATACCATATCTTCCTCGCTATCGTAATAGCCTTCTGCTTGGAGTTTATCCTCTTCACGTTCGAGTGCCTCGAGTTTCTCGGCAATATCGGGATCGATAAAGTCGGCAACGTTCTTGCCGTTCATAATCTCGGGCACGATATCAAACTTCCATTCATCGTTGGCCAGCAAATAATTGGCTGAGATGTACGGATCAGTCATTCACGCGAGTCGGTCGTACCGGATGACGCACTTTTCAAGTTGATACTGAAAATGCCTTCGCGATCCTCCTCTTGCTCAATATCGTGAAGAAGCTTCTTCCTGTTAGGATCGCTCTTGTCGTACTTTTTACGTTCTGTCACGACATCAGGGATGAAAGGTATGCGAACGACGTCATCCCGAGCAACAGGTTGTGCCACGTGGATTCGGTTGATGACAGAATTGATTTTGCTTCCCTTGAGCTTGGCATCGACGCGATGGGCAAGGAGAGCATCGCAAGCTTTGTTTTTGAGTTCCATGACACCCTCTTCAGAGTAACACGACACCTGGATGTACTGCACGTTTTCCGAGTCGATGATCTCCTGTACGAGTGTCCGGCTTTCTGGCGTCAGGTCTTCGAGACGCATGACGTCGATCTTGTTAATGACGAGCATCACCGGTTTACCGGTAAAAAGTGGTTTGATGGAATGGAAGAGTTTACACTGTGAAATCTCGCATCAGATAGGTGGTTGTATCATCAACAATGCAACGCTCACTTGTGCTTCCACTGTATAACCACATTGTTCACTGAGGTCCATAAAATACAACACGCAGCTCTTGAGGTGTGCCAACGCCGTAATACTTTGCATCTCGATCGTATTCATCTCTTCAAGCGGATGGTCTAATATACCGGGGGTATCAATGACTTGCCATCGCAGATACTTGTAGTCTAGATGGCCAATGAAGAGCGATTTCGTGGTAAAGGCATATGGCTGAACGTCGACGTCGGCTCGAGTCACCTTGTTCATAAAGGACGATTTCCCAACGTTTGGATACCCACAAATGAGAAGCGTCCGTGTGTTTGGATCTATCGCAGGGAGACGAGAAATATGTTGTCGGACTTGTTCGAGGTAAGCTAGAGGATCTTTTTGTCTCCGCATGATGGTCGCCATGCTGAGAGTAGCGTCTAAACGAGAGCACGAACGCGTGGATGTGTCCGGACGACCTACCGACCCAGCGCAGCCGTTTTGAGTTGCTTGCATCGATACAGGCTATCCCCGAACTTGAGCAAGCGCACGTAATCTTTGGCGACATGATCGATCAAATGTCGGGCAGTTCGAAGTTGCCCGAGTGCGAGCTTGTAGTGATTTTTGTCGTAGAGTACATTCATCAGGGATGCGAGAAACGGGTGTAGGTCCTGTGTAATAACATTTTGACAATACAGTCGCACCCAAAAGCACCGACGTACATCGAGGATCGGGAACTCGGAGAGAATGGCACCGAGCTTCTCATCAAACGAGTCTTGCGTGAATTTCACCTTGCGCATGTAGAAGTTGCGTATACGGCTGATCTTGAAGTTTTTGTGGATGACCTACAGCACTGTCAACTGCTTGATCTCGGGGTATCTGGCAAGCATGTTACGGTTGGTGTCTTTCGTTGCGTCTTGGACAGGACGATGTCCAAGAAATCTGTCGCTGTGGGCACAGGTGCTATTGCTTTCAACCCGCTCGTGGACATCGTGATTAATCGCAAGGCTGAGTGAGCTAAGGAAAGATTAGAACTGGCGATGAGACTTGCCAAAATTTTAGGTACTACGTCTCACGGGTCATGTGATGCGTTTCGAGTCTTTTTTGGTAATCTACAGGATGTGAGAGGGTTACTACTAGACGAGCGCATCCATGAGTGAAGGAAACAGGTATCGAAACGAAGGGTAACTAGTAGCAGTAGTAATACTAAATAACCAAACAACAGTGGAGTGAAGTCAGAGTACGCAATCATACGGTCATATAAGTAACAGTGTCGAGCATAACTCGCTGGCTAGGCCAGACCAGTCCTCGCGATATGCGAACGGATGATGGCTTCACCAACTGTGTTCCAACTACTCAGTACTTGGCTACCAAGTATATAGAAAGACTTACCGTTGACAATGATTGCCTGGGTAGCGCGGATATCCTGTGAAGTGTCAGTGATGTCTGGATACGGTATAGGTAGGGATTACGCACGAGCATAGAAGTGAAATGCTAGGAAATTTTGATCAATAAATCGAGCCGATCAACGCACCGGGTAACCACGTACCGCATATAGCGCTCTACGCCCGATGTCGTTGCGCCTGTGCACCTGGACGAAGTGGGCGCGGAAATATTCCGATACATCGGCAAATGTATTTGGGCGATCACCATAAGACGTGATGCTGGAAAAAAAATGGGGGGTGAAAATGGCACCGAGTAATACCTATCAGGGAAAGTTGCGCACTACTTCCGGACCTTGATACCAGCCTCTAGCTTCTTCTTCAAGAGATCAACCTGTCCATGTCGAAAATCAGCGGAGGTCCAGATAGGTCTCGCCGAGCAGGTACCTTGTTAAGCAGAAGCACTAGATGCGAATTCTTCAGTAGTTTGTTGGAACATATGGCTGTGAAAAGTTGGAGTGAGTCATCCACCCTGTTTGTTCGAGCATCTTCTTCGAGATACTGAATTTGAATATAGCAAAAAGGCTGTGTGGTGAGCGCCAACCACAACGGTAAATAGGGAAAACGCATGCCTGATCGAATGCGCTAATGGGTGCCAAGAAGATGATCGCCGTCGCTGCCAGTAGCAAAACGAGATCAGGGCTGGGTCACGGGCATAGCGACCATGCTATGCTGGTGGAGCAAGATGGTCGCAGAACAGAATGGAACAACTTACCGTCATCGAAATAGGGTACCCAAGCATGTCTCTAATGTCCGAATGTGAAAAATGCATCGACAACATGACGTTAACCTGACTTGCCTGACCACGCTGTGTACCACGCATCAAAAACTGTACAAAATAGCTAGACGAGTGCTTACTGCGCCGCCAACGTCGTACATGAGCCAGTTGTATCGAGAACCACAAAGCTCGACATCGAAAGAGTGTTCAGCAACACCCAGTGTTTGTAGGCGAACGTTGAGTAGGTCGGCTGTGGGAACTTGATCAAAACGTACACAGCCCGTGTGCAGGAATAAGCTTTACCCGTAGTCGGTAAATAGTCTGGTTGCGAGATTCGCTTCACGCTATCCAAGAAACTGAGACAGGATTTCAGTGATGGCCAAGATGCCAGGAGTTGTAGCCTACAATGGCGCTGATTCATCGAGCCGTATTCTGCGGTTGTTCAATAATATCCGAACAGCAGGATGTTTCCAGAGTTCATCGATTTCGTCTTGGGAGGCGTTGAGTGTTCGTGAAGCGAGGTTCGTTACGTGAGCGACAGCGGGAGGCGGGCCGCCGGTTGCTGGAACAGCTCTACTGCGGTTGGGGGATAGTGGGGTGACCAGTGCCTGCCATCCAGCTCGAACATACATGCCAGTACGGCCGCCAGTCACGGATATACCGCCATTCAATTCAGACGCGAGGGAGTCCTCCATGGAGATAAGGGCGACTAACTTCGACCTCAGATGCGATATCTCGCCACTGACGTCCCCGAGGGGTGCCAGGGCATGTGCGACCGCCTGGCCTTCTGTTGAGTCATCTGATCCGATGTTTGCAAGCTCGTAATCGAGTTCGTCGAGGATCATGCGCACAGCTTTGATGATGTTGAAGTAGACGACGGGGCGCCATAACGGGCGCCCGTGTTCGAGTGTCTGGTGAGCGTAATATAGCTGGAATTGCTTCTGTAGAGTGGACTTTCCAGACTCGGCCTGGCCAAGGAGCATGACTGCAAGTGGGTCGATATCACTGCATTGTCCACGTCGAGGAGCCGTACCTTTGACCTGTTTTCTCTGTGCATCCTTGATGCGTGTCCACTCCCGCTGCAAGAGAAGGGTGAGAGGAGGGGTCGAAGAGGGTAAGATGTGAAAGACGCCCACCCTTAGCTCCTCGTCTATTTTCTGGCTGACACGGACAGCTTCTTCGTCATAGAAACGGGACGTCTTTGAAGTACCGCCCACAGACTGGAGTAGGATTGGTTCTGAGGACGAGTAGGAATGGCCAACACGTTTGCTCATGAGCTGTGACTTTGGGTGATGGTGAACGCGCAAGGACAAGGTCTTAATTGCATTCCCGACTGGCCGAGATCCCACGTATGTACAGGCGGGGCAAAGAAGCTGATCAAGGATGTACTGCCGCATCAACAATGGCCGGCAATTTAGGGATCGGTTGCCCTGCCACTCGTCCCTGTGGAGCTGACAATATTTCGATGCTCTGACAGTCGCCTTCAACTGGCACTTTGTCTCCAATGCGCTGGCAACGACTTGCAGGTTGTCCGACGGAACCTGTCAACATCAAAAAGGCTGTGCGTTTGAAGTTCCTGTAGATCTTCAAGCATCCTTGGCTCAGTTCAATTCCGAGGCTTGGGCAAGAGCGCTGTCGCCTTCTCTACAATCACCGAGCGGCGTCGCACCGCCATCAAAGGACGATATAGCCTCTCACTTCTGTACCGATTTGTCGAAATGAACCCTGCTCGTGGTACTCGTTGTTACCACCATCATACTTCAAAGTGCGTATCAACCAGGCCAATTTTAGTTTTGGACTGACTCATTTCAAGATCTGTATGAATCATTGTCACGAAACTCGAGAGCCATCCAATCCCTTGTTACTGGAACGTGTACCCGGCCGCAACTGCGTATCGGTTCCGTATGGTCGGGCTAGAGTCAGCGTTCCGATTCCTAAGCTGCCATGTCGCAAGCGAGTAATTAGCCGCCGCTCGCACTCAAGATCCGCGTAGAGCTTGCAAGTGTAGCCGATCAGCGGACATCGCACGCTGTGCACGCGGGATGCGGCGCAATAATAGACATTGGTTCTCGAGTTTGCATCATGTGTCTCTGTCCACAACCGGCGGGGCAGTGTGGATAGACTGCGCGTGCTTGAAACCAAGCTGAAACCGTTAGACTTGCCAGGAGTCAGCCCATCGGTGTATCATCCCAGGCGATCTAGGAGGCTAGGCACTGAGTAGCACCTTGCCAAGCATGTATTTTTCGTGCCCTCAATTACGAAAGGCCATCCGTCGGTGATCGACGTACTGCAAATTGGGCAAAACAAGCATCCAGCGAGACTTGGGTCAAAGACCTGTGAAAAGAAAATTGCTTCGTCAGCGCCGCTTAAGAGATACGGGAGGCCGAGAGGCTGTTCAACGTTCCTGAAGCAATCAAAGCACTTAAAGGAGCAAACTCAGTAGTGGCATCGTTCGACGTCGGTTCAACATGTGACGTGCGATCAGTCTGGACGTTCCGAAGGAGCGAACAATTACACATACCGTCTCAGTCACTGGCCGCCACGGTCGCTGTTCGCACAGCCTATGCCTGATCAATGGAATTGCACAATGAAGGAGGTGGATGTAGTATGAGCAGAGTTTTGCATACCGACGTCGGTGCGCGGCGGGTCTTCAATTTCGACTTTTGCGGATTTGGGATCTTCTGCCATCAACGTCGACGACGGCGACAACAAACGTCATCGTTAGGCCTTCTCCTGCTGGAAGAACAACGCGTATCATTGTCTGACCGCTGTAGTTGAGAGATGATTACCGCCGCGCAAGCAGAAAAGCATCTTCTATGGCATCCACGGCGGCAGCACAAGTTCGTCGTTGGCGGAGGTTCTCAGATGTCAATGTACGAGTGGGCAGCAGATCGCTCAGAGATACGTCATCTAAGCTCACAAAGTGATCTCTCGTTCATGAAGGTGAACATTTGCCAATCGTGACAATCAACAGCCACGTCGCTGAATCTTTTGTGGCTAGTGTTTTGCATGGTCGCCAGACCCCTCCTTTGATGATCTTTTTGCTATCGGACTCACTTCTGGACGCGTCGACCTCGTTCGCCTCGAAGCGACCAAGGTAGCCCGGAATGGCGTTCTCTCTAGTGGGCCGGTTGTTTCTCTTACCGTGCGCAATTCGCGGTCGTGCAATGCGTTGGCTTTCTGTGAGGCTGACCCAAATTACCTTGCAGTCGGCCTCGACAAAGTTCGCGGAGACTCTAGTCTCACTATCTGGGACGTACAGTCCTGTATCCCCATTCTATCAGTGACCAGCGGTGTCCCCTCTGACGAGGCGAGTGTCACCCGGCCGCACCCTCGGATAGCCAAAGCAGATGTCGGCCCACGAGCCGACCCACGCGTTTTACAACAGCATGCGCAGACCGAGGTGGTATCTGCGTTGGCATTCTTGCCACAATCTACCCATCTGTTGCTGGCTGGCATATCCGCCCGATGGTTCCGTCTATTTGACCTGCGTACTCTGGTGCCACCCACGACGAACGTGGCAAGCAAGGTGTCAGGAATAGCAACCAACCCTACCGACGCCAACCAGGTGGCTTGCTGTGGCGACGCGATTGTTACGGTCTGGGATGTGCGCAAGCTGTCGAACCCCCTTCTTACGTTCTCCGAGAAAGAGGCCACGGCAGATGGTGCACGACCTCGCCCTGGTTCCGTCATACATCACATCGAATTCTCCAGCAATCGCAGAGGTCAGCTAGCAGTAATGGAAAAGGACGCGACTTATGTACGGTTCTGGGATCTCCAGTACGCTCAAGCGACAGATGGTCCATCCGATGGAGATCGATCGAGGGATTCATCGCACTCGCGTGTCCCTCGGAGGTCCTGGACCACTATTTCGTGGGCTACTTCGGCATCTGGCATAAAGCAGACCCTTTCGGAACAGCAAGAGCCTTCTTTACTAGTTCTCTCTGATACACGCAGAAGTAAGCCTGCCAGTCTTTGTAGACGAATGATGGGCAGCTTACATGTTACCAGCGAAGCGTTTCAGTCGACCTATTGCATCGTTTACGCTCGTGCCTCACTCGCGTCCATACTCGTTGACATCAGAGATCATGGTCGTCAACAAGGACGGCGATTTGGAACTGTATGCAGTGCACGATACGCCGAAACAGGTTGCATGGAGTGCTCGTGGTGATCTCGCAATCGGTGCCGGACGGGCGCACAAACTTATTCCCGGGTTCCAAGATCGAGAAGCCACTTCACAGCCCCGGGATGTCTCCAAGACGCCTGATGACCAATTCGCGTTGGGTGGCCTGCCCAGAGGGACCAGTTTAGAACCCCCGGATGGCAGACGGGATGATGATGGTTTTCCGCCTGGCGCTCAAGAAAGTTTAGCCACTGGAAAGCAGTCAAAGACGCGGACGTTCAGTCCGGCAACATTTCGTCACTACCCCTTGGAGTTATCGGCAGTGCGGGGCGACACATCCACGCGTGCGGAACGAAGGGTCGAGCAGGCAAGCCGGCGTGCAGTGAGCAACGAAGAGGGGAAGAAGAAATCTCTGCGTATACAAGTCGACAAACTCACTCTATCGAAAAGCAAGAAGCACCCCCTACGTGCAATTTATCAAGTCGTCGAGGATGACATCTCAATGGTGATGAGGCATAGGGTACTCCGTGGCTATGGGATCAAAAATGTATGCTGCCACCGTCAACATGCATTGATATCTCTCTTATTTACTTTGATAGGTTTCTCACAATGCCGACATTATGCAAGATGACCTTGGCTTGTCAGGCACACTGTCCACGCTCTGGAGGTGGATGCGTCGTATGTCGGACCGACCAGTTCCTTAATAAGAATGCTTATCGACACTTTTTCCAGACTCGAGAGAAATTGCGTGCACTCCCACGTCGAGGATCCATGGATACGATTTCTCCAACCAGGGATTGATGGGAATATGGGAGGGCTTCCAAGCACTGCCTCAATTATCCGAACCCCGGGATTCTGTGAGCTTACTGGCTGACTTACATCTGGCGCCTCCTGCGAAGTTGGACCCAGGTTCGGCATCGTCAAGCCTAGGCCTACCTGCTACTTTCTCTCAGTCGTTTGAGGATTTGTCCTATGGCGACTTCAATGCTGCTATTACCGCGATCTTATCTCGACAGGGTGTAGAAAAGACGTATTGGTCGCCAGCATTACGGACGAACAAGTCGGCACAGCGAGAGCTGGCCCTCCAATTGTGTAGGTGGTACCTGAAGGGTGACGAGCTCTCGGACGCTATCACAAAGTACGGAATAATTTTGGTCGTCGTTGGTGTCTAACCAGTATATACAGATGGGAGAAGGAGGGGCAGCAGTCCCGCGCTGCGTGTTGGCTAGTCTTCACCAGACAATACACCAGGGCACTCGAGTTGCTCATGCGCAGTAAAGGTACGTTCTTCCCTTGACGATGTTTAAACCCCGCACCTGATGATACGTCAGACGAGATCCACCACTTGATGACGGGGACACTCGCCGCGCTCATGCCTGGGGGAATGATGAGCACCGAGTTGCGGGATCATTCTGAAAGGTTGATCGTCCGACTTCAAGATCCATATTTCCGTGCCATGTTGACCCAGTTAACGTCGAGGGACTGGTCAGAGGTACTTGAAGAAGAGGCCCTTCCTCTTCGAGAACGTCTGGCTATCGCTTTTCAATTCCTCGAAGACAGAGCTTTGTCGCTGTACCTCCATCGCACCGCTGAAAGGGCATCTGCTAAAGGGGACATTGAAGGGCTCATTATCACTGGACTGACCCCAGGTGGGATGGACATTTTACAAAACTACGTGGACCGCACGGGGGACATTCAGACGGCAGCAATCCTATCGTCATATGTCTGCCCTGCCAAGTTTTCGGATATGCGTGCCGAGCGATGGCTCGGGGCATATCGAGACTTGCTCGATGGATTTCGGCTTTTCCACCACAGAGTCAGCTTTGATATTGAGCGCGGTGAGATTCTTCAAGTGGCCGTGCAGAGTGGGGACTTGGCCCCGTTTGAATGGGCACCGAAACACGTTTTAATACGGTGCAATTACTGCTCAAAGCCGATGAACCCGTCGATCGCATCGGACGCGGCAAGCAAAAGTCGAGTGAGTCCAAGATGTTACTGCGATGACGTACTCCAATTGCTGAACCGACGCGACAGCCCACCGCTTGCCCGAATTGCAACCGTGCGCTTCCGCGATGCTCGGTGTGTTTGATGACGTTGAGCATGACTCCCGATGCCAATCGGAACGCGGAACTCGTCAACACACAGGCTGCGTTCAAAGGTATGCCCATTGACCGTTGGTTTTCGACCAGCTCGATGCTCACACGCAACGAACAGATACGATCGAAGACGCCATCATCATTTGTCAGACCTGCAGGCATGGTGGACATGCGTCGCATATCTTGGATTGGTTTTTCGGCCAAGAGGGTAGTCGTGCGCGGGGCGTGTGTCCGATAGCGGAGTGTGACTGCCACTGCGGAGACGAGTTCTAGATCCTCCTTGTACAGTCGAACGTGTTGTGCAATTTTTATCGTATATACTAGAGTATGAGTATACTGGCTGTGTCCACTGTCGTCGTGTAGCTTTCACCACTATCTAGAAGTCCATCATCGCTCCGTGCGCAGGGCAAAGAGCATAGTGCTGCTAGCGAAAGCGAAGCCCTCGTTGTCGTTCTGTGCCGGATGTCAATAACTCTTTCCTTGTCGACGATGGGCAGAAGAGCGATAAGGAACCCGGCAATGTCATTGAAGAAAGAGTCGTGAACTTGTCGGGTTGCGTTTTTCAAGCTTGTTTGGAGTTGTGATGGTGGCTCGGTAATACCCGGGAAGGATCTGCACTTCTGGGAAACCTCCGAGTTGATAAAACCCCAGTCACTCGCTCTTGAGCTTGGTTCTTCAGGACGGCAAGGTGAGTTTCTTGGCTTGAACTAGCGTCAGAACGCTCGCTCTGCATTTACCTTTGAATCCGTGTCATCCTCGCACGCATACACCCTGAATGTCTAGCATCTGTTACTGTAATGAGCGTGTCTCGCAAGACAACTACAACAACCAGCCAAGGCATGGGCAAGTGCTGGTCCTTTATTTTAATTTTATGCGATCTCATTTCCATATCAAAGTGTGTTGCGTTCTTTTCTATCCATGACGCAGGAGTGGATCAACAAACCCGAGGAATGGTATTTGATCCATTACTGGACCATAAAAACAAACCTTTCCACCTCCCTTAGGCTGGTAACATACTTATTACGATCCTTTTTTTTCTTCTTTCCGACAGTGCCCAAAGTCCCGGGTCCTGCACTACGAGTGTGATCAACAACTCGTGGACAGCGCATGACTCGACTACTTGGATATCCATAGCTTGGCTGTATTTGGTGACCATCTATGCAACTGACCAGAGTCACATATGATCACTCTATGCCCGCAGAGGTGATCTGGCGCACGCGATCTTTCGATTTGCGGCAAGAGGTGAGGCTTGCCTATCAACAACCACTTTTGATCAAGTTGACACTAAGATGCAGTTTATCAAATCTAAAATTGAATCGTCTCGGCGGGTAGTACAAATGTATTTCTTGACGCGGGTTGCAAGGCTATCCAGAGAGCTCGACCATCAGAGCCGATCAAGTCGTTGGTACCAGGGACCAAGGTGGCTTTGGCGCAATATACTGTGGAGCGTTGTCTGGGAGAGTCGTTGCTTGCAAGGAGCTGCAGACGCCAGGTCGCACAGCTGACGCAAGACACCTTTACATGATGTAGTAACCTACTCATGTCTGTTGTAGCCAGGATGTCTGACAAGAAGCGTCGTGTGGCGAAAGCTACAGTAGGAACTGCGTTCCGTTTTACGGTGACGTTATTGATAATGGCGTATCGCGAAACTCGCTATCGGGGGGAACCATACTTATCTATCTTTGCATTGTGGGTATATGTAACCGCGCTCAACCAACCGTGCGCAGCCAGATGCTACTGATCGGCTGCCGGCCACGACGGCCCATCGAGACGCAGCCGCTCTCGCTCGGGTTGGACGACAGCATGTATATCTTTTCGTCGTCGCTGTTGCCACCCTGTTTTGCTGTTTTGTATGTAGCAAAAGCATATTTATCGAATCGGCCATTCAGCTTGCTATATGCGATTGTGGGGGACGATGTTTTCAAGCTCAGGCTGAGTGGACAAGGAGTAGTACACATACTTGAGTGATCCAGGGAGTGCACGCCGAAGCTATCTGGAACCTCTGGACAGGGTGAATGAAAGGAAAAGTCCTGCCAGTGCAAGTAGCAACAATGTGCTTCCGAGGCTGTACTTTTCACAAAAATCTGTCGTTAAATTGTTTCACGTCATAGACCATGACAGAGCTGAGAGGACACATTTACTAGTTCGAAGTTTCACTGCACAAATGCCAAGAATGATTGGCGTCAAGTACGTCCATACCATGGCCATAAATCGAACATAAGACTACCCCCATCCATCCATACTTCACACGTCAAACAGGAACCCGTTGTCGTCATCAAACGCGTCCTCAAACACGATCAAGCCCTCGAGATCCTTCTTCACGTCTTCTAGACTGTTGTTTCGGATGTGGACGACGACGTGGCTGTTCGACTCGAACGCTTCCTTGGTAATCGTTCCGGACCTTGGGCGTCCAGTATTTGGTGGGACATTGGAGGGTGGCGCCGGTTTCCTCGCGGCGGGGGTGGCAATGGATTGGGGTATAGCTGGTTTGCCCTTGACAGATGCGGTCTGCGGAGTGGGCCGCATAGCTGGCTTTGTTGGTAGTCGTGAGACGGACGTCGCGCGGCAAGGCTGAGCGGCGCCTGCGCGCACAAGAGGCGTCGAGCGCGCGACAGAAGGTGCTCGCGTCGTAGCTCTCGAGGTGGGCGCACGTAATGTGGATTGAGAGGTGGGGGCGCGGGTCACAGGCTGTGAAGACGATATTCTAGCGGTGGTAGTTGGAGGGCGAGCGGTCGACGTCGTGGACTGTCGACGAACGGTGGATAGTACGCGGGAATTTGCCACGGTAGTCGTGCGCGTTGCCGGCGTGGCTCGTTGTGCCGCTGGACGTGAGGTTACGGTAGACCTTTGCTTAAGGCTAGTTGGAGATCGTGATTTGACCTCTGGTTCTGGCTTGGCCCGCGCAAAAGGACCGTCGTCCTCTGTAGTCGTGGTCCAAGTGGCATTGAATAAGGGCAATGCCACTTGTCTATGGACACTCACCAATTTCTCGTTGTGGTAGGGTGGGCTGGGCGAAAAAATCATTTTCGGACGCATGAATGGTGAATGTCATGTCAGTGCTTGGTAGATCGTCTTCGATGGTGTACGAGCGTATGAGGGCCATCAGGCTTTTGCCAACCTCCCTGTAGTTTGGCATTTCGAATGGAGGCTCGTACGGAACGTCTACGCCATTGTGAACTTGCAAAGGACGCTGAATTGAACTACAAATGCTTACCCTCGACCTTTGGTGGCATGTATTCAATTTCATCGCAGCTTTCCTCTTGTAACGATTGGTTTGCAACGGGTACATCGACTTCGATGTCAATGTCGCTCACGTCCCAGTGTTTTCCGTCAGTGATGGGAGTCTCGAACTTGCTCGCGCTACGAGGCAATCGATCGTGTTTACGTGCAAAGCTAGGACGAAGTGACCCATCCAGCAAGGCGGGTTTAGTTATCTTTGTACCACTGGCAGGTAGGTGGTTGGCAATGCGGTTTGGAAAAGGTGTCTTGTCGCCGAGGGGACGAATGGCAGGTGTGTCCTTGAGCTTAGAAGGACCAACCTGCTTGCCGGGGAGATCTTTCAACACACGGTCTGTTTCTTTAAGGGACGTCAAGGACGATGTCGATAGTATGAGAATGTGCTTACGCAGGGTCCTGGACTGCAGCGGGGTGTTCTGGACTGCTTTCCTCCCCTTGGCGATGACAGTCATGGGGATATTACGGGTTGCATTTTCTTGGAGAACGTTCCGTGTCTTGGAGAGTACACGACCCGGTGTTTTGGTCGAGACGCCTCTATCAGCGTCGAGAGTCAGACCAGCGGGTCGTGCGATGAGCATCTTGCAGTTGGCTAACTTGAAGCCTGCTCTGTGCAACTTGGGTTTCCGATTCCGCGTCAACACGAACCACGACACGGTCACGTGAAGTGACAAATCAAACACGGCTTGTCACATCAAAAAGTCAATCACAAATTCACAATCATTTTTCGCAAGTAAAAAGTAACAAGTTATATCCATGGTTTAGAACTACCAATGTACACAGTATCTACGTGAATCCATCAGACAGACGCTCAACTCGCTGGCTCCGACTCGCCGAGCTGCAAACAGCCCAGCAACGCACAGAACCAAACGTCCTCGAGATCCCACCCAAAAAGCGGAGACCATGTTCTCTGTCGAACGAGCGAGCGCGGATGTCATCGAATGGATTTGAAGGATGCGGCATGTGTAAACATGCGAGACTCGAGTTAGTTTCTATAAAATAGATCCTAGCTGAGTATGTTCTGGGGATTCATCTTGTCGCGTCACAGATTATATACATTTCCAGGTTGGTCCGTGCACTCATCCACGTGA
>JBBPJP010000449.1:0-22807 GCA_038088775.1 Boletus barrowsii | reverse complement strand
ATCGTATAGACTCAACGTCATTTCGGGGATCTTGAGTATGGATGTCGGGCTATCGCCTATCGTGGATCTGCCACGTTTGCGCGCGATATGTGCGCGCGGTACGTCAATCATGAGAACCCCACGTGGTTGAACTGAGAACTTGTTTCTTTGATGATAGGGCTTCCTGATGATCCGCCATGGGTACGACCCCGCATATGGAAGTGAGAGTTGTGTGATCTATCGCGTGTTATGAATCGCGGACTGACATGGTCATCGAACGGGCAGGTTGTTATTCGGTACTCTTCCAGTCCTGAAGACGTCATGGGCCAAAGAAAGCCAGAAACAACGGGACAATTATTACGTATGCCTGGCTCCATTCTTTTTTTCGAGCATCTGAGAGCTAGGCAAGCTGATTCACACGACAGGACCTAGTTCGTCGCCTCCTCACCCCTCTTGCATCACTACCTTCCCCAATCGACCCCCTTTCCCCGACCGACATCCTCCTGCTCCGAATATCCGAGTCCCTCTTCCGCGTTTCCCCAGACTTGTTTGGCCTCCTTGGAAATGAACCGAAATGCGCCCCCACCGCGCTTGATAACATCATCTCATCCGCGTCCAACCTCGATAAGCGCTTGTCACTCCTCAAAGGTGACTGTGACGCCAGCGAGACACCAGAGATCCGTCTTGAGTCGGACCCGAACTCTCCAGAGCCAGCGTCGTCTCCACCGCCACCGTCCGTAACACCGCTCGCTTCTCGACGTCAGCGTCAGACGACACTTCTTCCTTCCAAGGCGTACAACGCACCGCCAGCACATCGGGGGCATATCTCCGCCCTCTTACGCCTTCTCTACATACACAGCATGCTCAACCCGGCCGTTCAGTCACCGCATGTCCCTTGGTTACTCATCCCGCTCTACAGCGCGCTCGTCGGAGAAACGGATGAAGATGTCGCGGCACACGCTGAGGCGGACACCTTTTGGATATTTGAGGCACTCGTGGGAGAGATCGTTGAAATGGAGGAAGGAGGAAAAATGTGGATGCGGAAATTGAGCGAGCGTCTTAGATGGGCGGATGAAGATTTGGCTACGAGTCTCGTGCGTATCCGTTTCGTTTCGTCCCAGATGTGCGTTTGCGCCATCGTCATGTCTTGGCGTTATTAAGTGATCTTTATGCTAATCCGATTCTAGCATGCGACTGGGTTGGACCCCGTCCTCCCGCACTATTCATAGTAAGTATCAGTGCACTGCAGTGTGTATTTTGCTCATGTCATACTTTTGCAAGTCGTTGGCTTGCACCGCTATTAGCGCAGACCCTTCCTTTATCCGCCGTGTTCCCCGTTTGGGACGTCCTCTTCGCATGTCCCATGCGCACACGCGATGTCAACCCGAAACTCGAATACCTCGTCGATATATGTACCGCGCTTCTCATCCGTGCTCGGACACCTCTATTCAGGTACGTGTGGAACTTTTAACGCAGTCGTGCCGACTCTAATCGTCTCAACTCCCTCCCCCCGACTTGCTCCGCACACACGATAGACTCGGCAAATCCGGCCAGAATACTGCGGGACTCTGGACGCAGGAACACATGACACTCCCGCCGCCTTCACCTCTCCGTCCTTGGGAACTCAGTGATGCGTTCACGGAAGGCATCGCGCTTCTCACGTCTTACCCGATCGACGCGGCAGGCGGTATAGACCGGATCCTTCAAACAGCCTCGGATCTCGCCCGGAAAAGGATCCAGGAGGGGGAAAGAGAGAAGGAGAAGGAGCGGCAGACCGTCGGGTTTGGAGCGCGAATCAAGCGGCAGATGTGGAAGGGCTTTACGAATCAGGTAGCGGACGAGAGCCCAGAGGAAGGGGAAGAGGAGGTAGAGGAAGAGGAGGAAGAGGAGGAGAACGGGAGTGACGAGAAGGGTGAACATGACGACGGGAACGAGACAGAGACACCTGCTGCGCCGACGTTGACGTCGAGGCTTGCGAATACGGTGTGGAGAGGCATTACAAATCAGAGTTCGATGGACGACGAGGTACCATCGCCGCCTTCGCCAATATCTGCGCGACATTCGCCGACCCCGCCGGAGGAACCCAGTGTCGAATCAACGCCATCCTCACAGGCCAGCCTGTGGAACTATGCAGGAAAACTAAAAGACTCGGACACGGTAGCTGCATTTTCAAAAGTGAGCACCAACTGGCGTGCCAAAGCACTCGATGCATGGCGTGTACGTAAAGAGAGCGATGCCTCCGCATCGTCCAGACCCGCACAACCAACGGTGGCAAATGCTGCGAGCGAAATTTCCCCACGACAGAGCCCCTGGCTGGGTTTGAGTGGCGCGGGCGCAGGTCAGCGACGGGGATCTTTACCAGGAACACAACGGGAGAGCGAGCATGCCAACCTGGATCCACCCCGACCTGCCCTTTTCCGTTCACCCCGGGAAAGTTTTCTTCCTCAGCCTCGTCGACAACACTCCACGGCACCCTCTAGTCCAAACATCAAGCCCACTTCACCTCCACTGCGAGACTCGGACATTGAATCGAATGCGTCGTCATTGTTCCACCGAGCAGGCACTTCGCTTACTTCTCTTGCTACGTTCCAATTGTCTCAACCGATGCCTAAGAGCGTGCCCAGGCCGCTCATGCTCAACTCGCGCGATCTCATGACGGTCAAGCCCTCTCAACCTCCATCGGCCCGTTCAGAAGGTGCAACCCCAGAGTACCGTGGTGGGCCAGGCCAATGGAGTGACGTGTTACTAGCTGCCAAGAATCGCCACGCGCTCAGACAAGCATCCCTCTCTTCCACGTCGTCCCTGTCGCTTCCCGAGGCGACGAATAAATCACCACATGCGACTTCAGGCGCATTTGCACGGAGCGGGAGTACAAATCCACGCTCGGATTATGAGTCGGACGGGTCGGCGGCAGCGAGTCGTAGGGTGCCGCTGAACCGCAAGTCAGTATCACCGATGGCGCTGGCATCGCGATCGCCGCATTTGTCTTGGAATGCGCTGTCTCCAGGTGTGGGATACAGTCCCGGTCATCCATTGTCACATGGGAGTGTGACGGCAGAGGACATACGACCCCCGTCGGAAAATGGATGGCGACAATTTGAGGACAAGAACCAGAACCATTCGAGCGCACCGCCGATGCCGCCGATGACGACGCGGACCACGACGGAGTTTGACTCACCCACCACGATATCGTCCCCACCAATCCCACGGACGCCGCTTATGCCAGCTGTCCCTGGACTTGGCGTCGTGCGTATCATCAATGGAGGGAGCGGAGGCGGCCATATCGCGACGAGCTCGATATCCACGCTGAGCGAGGCGAATGAGATCATCGCCGCACCGCTCGAACCACCAGCACAGAGCCGAATCGTCCAACGCAAGAAAACACCACCACTACCCCTGGATAACCATGGGGACACGTTGCCATCGACCGACACGGGCTCAGGTTCTGAATTGGAGTTAGAGCGGACGCCGTCGGGCAAGGCGCCGGTCAAGTTGCGATCCAAGCGGTACGTGCAGCGACCTGGGCATTTGCGCTTACGGGCTGCGCCTGTGGGGACGACGGGCCATGCGCAAGGGACGTCGGACCAGCGAACGCCAAGCCCAGGACGGCGGAGTTTGGTGACTGAGTGGCTGGGCGAATACGATGTGGCAACGACGCCCAGGATGGAGAGTCATTCGGCCGAGATCAAGCAGGAAGGAGAGAGGGAAGAGGGTGTGTGTGCGGTGACGTCGAGGCCTCCGTGTGTGCGCAAGTCGTCCAAGGAGGCGAGGTTGAGAAAGGTACCCTCAGCGGGGAGGGACGTGAGACGGACGAGGGAGAGTGGTGCAGAGGAAGGGGACGACGAGGGGTATGATGACTTGTTGAGTGCGTATGAGAGTGGAGAGGGGAGTCGGGAATGAGCCTTGTAGAACCAGTGGTTTTGATAAATCTTGGAAAGATAGAGCTCGATCAGGACCTTTTTGCTGTTGGAATGGTCGTTTTCATAGAATATGTAGTACGATCGTAAATGATAGGATGTACACTTCTTGCCGCTTCATACTACACATACCGCAGGGATGTAGGCCCCAGCTAACTGTCGGATGGATGATGAAAGGACACACTCATGCCATAAGTGCAAGTGCTACAAAGTTCTAACGACCTAACGGAACTACAAGAGTGGCTCCACAAGTCGGGGAGCGGCGTGTGGTCCAGAAAAATCATCCCCGTCGAGTCTGAGCGTCGACGTCTTGAATAGTCAAGTGGCACATCATCGGAACCTCCGAGCATGTATATATGTCCATTCTATTCCAGTCCTGAACAAGAATAATAGGTTTGAAGTCAAAGCAACCTACAACACAAAGCTATGAGAACGGTATTTTTACAAGCGTACATTGATCCCCGGTACCTACGGGGAGATACAAGAATAGCACTGTTGTTCACGTGTTCAACCGAATTAGAATGTCCATCGTCCATCCACTTCAACCCGATCATGCATCCGCCCAGATGCTCGTCGCAAGCTCCTTGACAAGCTCCAACTTCTTCTTCATGTCGTCCGTGTTCAACAGATTGCCCTCCTCGTGTGACGCGAAACCACACTGGGGAGACACACTCATGCGCTGCAGCGCTTCCTCGACAGTCTCGTCCGTACCGCTGGCAACCATGCGTGCCGCCTCGAAAACACGTTCCTTGAGCTGTGTCTTGTCTTCGAGCAGGGGGAATTTGCTCGTGATGAGACCCAAGACGACAGATTTGTGCTTGGGGAGGTGTCTGAGGGGTTCAAACGTACCTGTGTGCTGTCAGTCTCTGCGACGAAGGGGGCATGAGAAGAAGGGGGAATGCTGGAGGAAAACGCACCAGCGCGCGCAGTATCATATTCGAGGTAATAGCAGTCCACATTGACCTTGTTGAACAACTTGACAGCAATCGCATCATAACCTCCCTCCGAAAAGTGGATCGAGTGTCTAAAGTTGCCTCGACAGAGGTGGAGACCGACCGTCATGTCTTGCGGGCGCCCAGCGAGGCAGTTGTTGTACAGTCGGATGTACGCGTCGAGGAGCTCATCAGGGTCCTGGCCCTCGTCCCTTAGTCCCTTGAGCATCCCCACGTCGCAAAAGTATGCGAGGAGCGGGTCGTCGATTTGGACATTGCGGCAGCCCGCGGCATAGAGGACCTCGAGCTCTTGTCGATAGGCGGCAGCGATGTCGTTGAAGTAGGCTTCACGATCTGCGTACACGTCACTTGCAGGTTTGAACGCGTGTTCTCCTGTCCGTGATGGGTTCCTTTCGTGAGCTGGCGGTGGCGTGTGGGACCAAGTAACGTACCGTGACGGAGGTGGAACCACTCAGGAGCTGCCATGGTCAGCTTGATATTTTTAGCCTCATCGGGATGGAGAAGCGCCTTGAGCGCTTCAAACTGGGGGAGATAGCCGGACTTGACGTATCGGATCTTACCCGTGCAAAGCGTCGTTGATGCTGGCTTGGTGTCTGGAAAGTGGTGCTGACATGAAGTACTCCCATGATACGTGGATGTATACTCACTGGTGGTAACGAAAGCATGGATATCAGGAACGTAAAGCTGGGATGCGATAAGATATCGGAGCGAGCGGGACGGATTATTGGTGAATTACCTTGAAAATTTCCAGAGGCGGGTTGAGAACCTCTTTGCAGGAGATATTAGCGTTGACCTCGCGCAACCTATTGCAACAACGATCGTACCTTCGAATCCTTCTAGATGCTCAAAGAACCCATCGTAAAACCTTGTTGTTCATGATCAGGCATTGATTATGATTATGGTCATCATAAGAATACGAACATGTGTCGCCTGAATGCATTGTCAGCGTGGAATTCGGCTGCGTAATCTGTCCACCAACCTGTATTCGCCGTCCGTAAAGGTTTTGAGACCAACTTCTCGTTGCATATTGACAACCTCTGCGATGGCCTGGTCTTCGAGCTCCCGTAGCTGCTCTTCAGTGACCTCTTTCTTATCGAACTTCTTGCGTGCTTCGAGCAGGTAATCTGGGCGGAGTAGGGAGCCGATATGCTCAGCACGGAAAGGGGGTGTCTGCTTTGTCGTCATGCTTAGGGGAACGACAAGGGGATTGAATGATACCTCGGTAGCGATAGATAATACGACATTTTATACGCCATATGAAGATTAGCCTAGCATCAGGGCAGGGCGACAGCGGGACAACCAAAGACCCTACGGTTAATATGTTCAAGAGAGTATGAGATCATGGATGTAGATGGTTTTAGCGTTACCTCCGGATTCAATGTCGGCAATATGGTTGTCTCACCCTGACCTTCACGAGTTCGAGAGCGGCGGCCTTGCGAAGTATTCGATGCGGTGGCGCTGGTGGTATTCTGGGAGAGAAGATCGATGCAAATTTGTGGACGTTAATTGGACACAAATAGGAGTGGCACAAGAAATTCTAGATCTACGTGCATACCACGCGTAATCGCCGCCAATGCGACTGTTGCAACTGCGGGATGAAACCATGTACTCATAGTTGAAACGATGACCTCAAACGAAGCCTCTTGACGTATCCGTCATAACCTAAATTTGAATCGTCAGAGAGATGCTAAAACCACCTCGTTCCTCCGTTTGTTCTCGTCGGCGCTGAGACATTATTCAATTAACCGATCAACGGAAGCAGCATGTGAGTACACCTTCGGAATCGTCCGGGGTTAGCCCGCAGCACCCTAAAACGTCTCGTTACGGGTCGTGGGTATCCGATGGATGCCATTCCAGGAACGACAAAATCTGCGGGTGTGTAGTAAGGAGATGTCGCCGGATCCTTGACCTTGAGCAAGACAAAGCAGTCCAAAGGTGACATTGAGTGCGAAATGTTCGTGATGGCCCGCCCGATGACACATCGTCAATAAGCACCACCAGTTTCACCCCCAATTCCAATTCCAACTCTGCCTCTTCTACTTCCTCTGGCTTCCCGCCACGCCTTCTTCCACTCGTGTGTCAACGAAGACTTGTCCTTCTCCCACCTTTCACGGATGGATACAGAGGTATCTTGGGGTGAACGCGTGAAGGTACTACTTGATGGAAGGTGGAGCAAATCCCGAGGTCGTGATGCCGATGGAAACAGGACGCACGAAAAAGTGCCGTGCTGGTGGGACGTACCAATGGTGTTGGAGGAAGAAGTATATGGATGTGGTAGTGAATCTGGCAAAGGAAAAAGTAGGGGGAGTGAAGGATCGAGCGGTACTCGAGTTTTCGTCGTTGATTTTGTAGTAGGGAACTCTACAACTTGGGATGTTGATAAGATCGGTTGGGATGAACGGTCATTCTCTTGCAATGCACTCAAGGACGCGCCAATTCCAAGAATGTCGGCGTCAAGTTCAAGGTCGAGATCTAGGTCAAGATGATCGAGGAGAGAAAATGACGCTGATAACAAGATTTTCAGTGATGAAACAAGCGAGTAATAAGATACTTGACAGACCGTCTTCCTTCGGTGCAAACAGAGCCTTGAGGTTCGTTCGGGGGGCATCATTATCCGTGCCATCAGCGTCCGTTTCTTCATTATCCGTGGTGTCGTGCTTCAGTGATTCAAAAGGTTCAAGTGGATCCTTCAACGTAGGCAACGGCACGGGAACGGAGTCCAAAAACACGCCTTTGAGATACCCCGAGTCCCACTTTGTAGGGTCTATGAGGCGTCGACGAGCTCGTGCTGGCGGCGGTTTAACCCTCTTCTTCACCTTGCCGTTCACTACTTTGACCTTTGAAGCGCTGGCCTCGTAACGCATCGGTTCCAAGGGCCGCTCAGGTCGCATTCGCATCGGGCGAACGACACGTCCGGAGGGGGTTGCGATCCATCCTGGGGTAGACGCAGCAACGGTGGCAGAGAGAGGCGTTAACGGAAGGGTGGATGAAGGACGACCGTGGCTCCAAGCACGCGTCCGTTTCGGCCGAACGGGTCGCGATGGTTGAGAATTGATTTGCGCGAGTCTGTGTCCGTCGCGTGGTCTGAGCACGCCCGAGAAGGCCAATCGACACAAAGCGCGCTCACCGTTCGTGAAAGTCGGGTTTCGCTTCGCCAATGCGAAGCCTGGTGCCTTTCCACGTCGATCCACTGAGTACGTTCAGACCTATGTTGGATGGACGCGTAAGAATGCTGATCTAGAATGCGACAATGCGAATTTGTCCAAGAAAAACAATGTGACTATAATAGAGAACGGGACTCACACTTGACCAGCTCTTTTGCGCTGATTTCCATCGTCACGAAACCAAATTTTCTTGGATCTCCGAGAGCATCGCGTGCGCCAAACCCATCCATCGCCTTGACCTTCCCAAACGAAGATAAACGACGCTCCAGGTCTGCTGGTGTTATCGAGGGCGTAAGTCCGGAAATATGGAGCCGTTTCGTGAGCAATGAATCAGACATTTTGGTGTAACGGTAGTAGTACAACTGGTGTTGAGGGCAAGGGACTTGGCTAAGTACTTGTACCGTTACGAAAATAAATAAATCTTGAAATATATGGGTTATCTCGCTACCGCCATCATGTCGGGACCCCTCTCGCTCGATGAAGAGGTCCGGTTGTACGCTACCAACGCGGAACGAGAAAAGTACTCTCTGTTGGCTACGCTGTTCGGTATAATCGTCGCCCTGGACTACCTCGAACGAGCGTACGTCCGCGATGCGCTCACAGCCGATGAGTGAGTCCCTTGTCAACTCTGTAGATATCGCGTGCCAAGATTCGTGTCCGCGAGGGAGATATTCGCCAGCATGTACGAGACTACTGTCTCAGTACATGACGATGCTCAAACTCGTCAAGGACTCAGTGCCTTCCATCGAGCAATTCATGACTCACTACCGGGTGTGTGCACCGTCGTTACTCCGATCCTGTGAGACCCCCCGCCATTTACTTGAAACAATGCAGATGGACACCCCAGCTGCGTTGCACCGCATCAAGGTTGGTGTACCGGCGACCGTTGAACACTCGAGCGAAGCGGGTCCAGAGACCGGCAAGTGGATCGCCGAGACGACACAGGTATGTGCTCGTATCATTCGGCAGCACATCTAACAATGCTTCATTGATACGATTACCTAGAATTTTATTACCTTTATGGACGCGTTGAAGTTGCGCCTTCGTGCTAAAGACCAGCTTCACCCCATCCTCCAAGAGCTCGTCACTGGCTATGCCAGGTTCAAAGGCAGCAAAGATTGGGAAGGAAGGAGTCGCATGGTTAGCTGGTAAGCTCCTATATCTAGTCCATCCCTATCGCGTGACGTCGTGGTAGGTTGATCACACTAAATGGAATGAAAGCTTCGGAGGAGATCACAGAGGAACAGTCGAGACAGGTCAGTCACATTCGGCATTTTATCTATTTCTCTTTCCAATCAAAACTCTAGCTTCTCTTCGATGTCGATCATGCCTATGCCGAATTCTTCCGCAGTTTGAGCGGTGCGAAAGGTGATTGGACCTGACGTCACGACAGCTCTATGTCGACCTAGCTTTCAGAGCGTACAAAGTAGGGCATTATGTATCATGTATGTAAGTGTCCTGGTTGTCCTAGGACAGCGTTTTTATTCTTGCTGTCAGGAGGTCAGGACTACTATCTGGCTCACTGATCTGAAAGTAGACTTTTGACATTGCACATCGAGATGTTGTATCGAAACAGTGCTCACGCCCCGCTGTCAGTTCTTTCCCAGCTTACGACGCTTCCCTAATCCACCGTGATCCACAGCACTACTCTTCCGCTTGACGCTTTCCACGAGACTCTGCAAAGCACGGCTGTTCTGCGGTGTGGAACCTTGAGAACGTCCAGAATAATCAGAATGAGGATTGCTTTTTTGGCGTTTCGAACGTTCGTTGAGAAGCGTCGCCATGCTCTTGGTCTTTTTAAATCTGTAGGGTAGAAGGGCAATGTTGGTGTGAACCACAAGTAGTAGATATAAACTTACTGAGAATGGGTAGGGTCAATGGCGAACTGGTGGTCTTCGTGAATCGCAGTGAATCGAGTATCATGAACGTCGATGACAAAGTCGTCCTGAGTTTCCCCCGGTCCGTCATCCACATCATCCTTGTCGCGTTTCTTGGACTTGTGTCTAGATTTCATTTTCCTGGCCCGCTTCTCAGCCTTAAGCACGGCTTTCATATCGAAGTGCGCAGGCTCGCCGTGGGGGTTATCAGATGTCGCCAGTAAAGCCAGTTCGGCTTTGGAGATCCCGGCGGGTCTCTTGAGTTCCGTGGCCAAGTTGTTAGATTGGTTCGGGGAGGTTTCTTTTTCTTCGTGCTGACTATCGCTCTCCACACCAAAGAATTCGTCATCGAAACTCGACTTTGGGGATTTCTTCTTCGTCGACACGCCGTCATCTTCTGCTCGCTTCCTAAATTCCTCTTTCTTCTTCTTCCGCTTCTCTTTCATCTTCCGCTGATACATTTCCAGCGTATTTTCATCTTCGGGGTTCTTCGTCTCGGTAAGACCCGGCGTGAATGTGACTTCCATGTCCACGTCACTATCCTCCCCACTTTGGGGCTTTCCCCTCCTGCTCGCCTTGTTGTCGAACGCGTCCCCCCATCCTTCCGGCAATTCATCATCATTCCCACCAAGAAGAAGCGTCCGAAGTCTGTCTCTCTCGGCTCCTTTGGAAGCCTTGCGCTTACTCTTTGTTTGACGGGTCCCAGCATCACCACCCTCGTCTTCTGATCCAGCCGAGGAAGACGAGGAAGAGGCAACGTATGCGCGAAAGTCGGCCTCTTCGATCTCTTTCTTCGTTAACGAACGTCGTAGGATATGGTTCCTTTCCGGGTCATCGTCATCCCATGTGAGTTTCACCTTTGAGTGACGTAGGGCCTAGCATGGAGCGTGAGTCACGGAATAGACAATACCATTGAAGAATGCGAACGTCGGTGACGAACTCGACCGCCCTGTAAGGCGCATTTGAGAGCTGGGTAGCTTCATCTCTGGTGTAACCGAGGCACTGAATTAGCAACAAACATAACTCGGAGAAGGGGAAGCCAACGCACCGAGGCTCATCGTCAAACGTCATGTCGTCGGGAACGAAGCTAAGGTCGAATACGTTCGCGGATCTTTCCAACTCAGTACCTTCGAGCTCGTTATATACGTGCAGAGCTGTCTCTACAGTGTCGCATTCGACTATAGCATAGTAGTAACTGTGCTTAACGTTTGTTAACCGCTTTGTCGATGAGAGGAACGAGATGACGGATAATACACGGACGTACCGCAAGCGCTCGAGTTGATACTTTCTCAAGGCGTCTTCATCATAATCTGCTTCGTCGCCCGTCTCATAGATCGTCTTCTCATTGATCTCCCCATCCTCCCTCCCTTGGTTTTTCTTCCTGAAAACGTCAGTGGGCGGACCTTCTTTCTCCTCTCTGGTCATCGATTTCTTCCCAAATTTGCTTGGGTAGACACGAACACTGAGTAGTCTTCCTCTTGTAACGTTCACTCTATTTTTACCAGCAGTGTCCGCTGCAGTGGGAGATACGAGCGATGATATGATCTTGAACAAGTGAGCAGCACGAACGTAATCCCAGTCGAGGTTGACCACCGCCAGTCTCCTCGTTTGCTGAACGTCCGCGGCATCTACCCGGTCTGGGATAGTCTTGGCGTATTCGGCGACCTGTGCGTCCAGCGCAGCGATCGTGTTTTCGTCGAGATCTATTTCGACTTCTTCCTCCTCCTCGTCATGGCGTTTTTTGGATTCGGCACCTAGTGAGACGAAGCCGCCTGGGTCGCTGTCGCTATCGCTCCCGTCTGTCAAGGGAACCCGAGGTGGTAGGTCGCCATCTTCATCTGACGACTCCATGAGAACCGCACCGCGCGCATAGTCGACGATGGTCGGCACGGCTTCGTCCTCCCCACCCTCCGCTGTCTCGAGCCTATAAAACCGCTTCAAATCGTCCTTTTCCTGGGTTTCCGACACCTTTCGTCCATATTTGTCGACTCGAGCTGTGGTGGGTGTGGTATTGCGAGGTGGAATGGACAGGGCACGATGGTAAGGGTAAGGGTCAACGGTGAACGGGCAGTCGATGGCAGATTATGCACCTCACCTGTGGTTTGCCTCGTACACTCCTTCTTCTTCTTCTCTTTATCTTTTTTCGCGTCCCCCAGGAGGTGTTCGAAACGGTCGTCTAGGATGACTTTGGAGTGGTGTTTTTTAGGGCGGCGGAACCGAGGATCGGTTTTGAGGCTGGCGAAGCGCGTGTCTGACATGGCAGTTTTGTCAAGAGCCCTCTACCATTTTTGTATGTAGTTCAACTACCACCATTGCATGCTACCACAGAGGATGAGACTCGCTACACGCACAAGGTTCCTGCCTAAGTTCGGCCATACAACTATAACCTAGCTTGCATGGACGACAGAGGCGAGAGTGCGAAGCCGCAGTGATCTGAAATGTACAAGATAGAGCCCGAAGCCGCTGTCTCAGATCATAGAGCCCGGTTTGCACACAATTTCCAAGGCACTAGCTGACTGCTAGTAGCACCGTAGGGGAAAACCTGACTGTGCCTTAGGATCCCGGGCTGCATAAAAGGGGGCACTCTCAGCCATGGAATTCAGCGACACACCCATTGTGCATACTTCTCAAAGCCACTGGCAATCATGCAATTCTCTCCCGTTCTTCTGGTTCTTGCTGCCGCTGTTGCGATCATTGCCTCCCCAGTGCGTTTTCATTTTCGGTGCTTTAAAGGGCTGGTCTGATCCGGGATTGGTTCTTACTAGGCTCCTCCGGGTGAGCTTAACGAGCGCACTCCAGAACCTCTTGCGTACCCCAGTGTATGTCTCTAACTTACGCCATCCATCCCCCCGTTAACTTGGTTATGCTTTCCTATAGTACCAAGGTACCACATGGGATCCGCTGACCGGAAGCGTAAATGTGTTTGAGCTGGGTGCAGGCGATCACATTGACTGTCGACTCCTACGGTGGATGAGAATCTCATTCGCTGTGTTGGTTATTGGAATCAAACCGTTGTTTCGTTAAACCCTTCAAAGCGCCTTGACTACCCCCTTTCCAGTCAGCAGGGCGGAATGTTGATTTGTTTGGTTGTCTCTTGAGCTCGCCGGTCCAGGGGTCGGGGAGGCGTTAGAATTACTACGCTCCCTAACATTCCTCGGAGGCATCTTCGGGCGCGATACAACTATCCCGTAAACGGAATGAGTCATCCAGCATGCATTTACTTTATTCGCACTTCAGCTCCCACGTTCAACTTTGGAACAATACGGTTACCGAACAAGACAAAATCATGATACCGGGTGTCTATCAAACGTACTTCCCGAAGACCCTAAATACTTGATGCTCCGAGTCTGGCACGGCGTAAGGGACGACGCTGACTAACTATCACTACTAGGCGTTCAAATTCCTTGCTTCCATTACTCCTAGTGCTAATCCGAAGTTCCTCGCTTGATAGCAATACAAACGACTGTCGTGGATGTCATCAGAACGTTATCTCCCCCGGCCTTTGATGTCACGACACTGTAATTGGGGTGTCTCCGTGCTACTCCACATCAGGAAGTATGTACGTTCAGTGCCTGGCATCGTTCAATTTCCGTCATGACTACCGTTGACGAGAAGGACCAGCTACTTTTTCAGTCGAGCAATCCTGATTTGGACAACTGGGGTCCTATCCTCGGCGGCAGGGTTCGGCAATGAGTGAAGTGTGACAAGGTCATCACACACATTCGAATAAAATGATATTAATGTTAAAGCACATATTTATCATTTTTCTAATATCCATTATACTTGTCAGTCACACGATGTGCAATCTCATATTTAAAAGTGAGCTGGCCCTACTGGTCAACCCTGATGCACCCGTAGGGTCAGCTCCGAGAAAAAAGGGTGATAAAGACAATACGACTCATGGTACAACTGCTCGTGTCTCGCACTGCTGCACCAACCTTGAGAAGGACAGACCGATCGACCTAGTGCTCATCTTGCCAGATGGCAGCCTTGAGGATGAGATCATCCATACATCGTCAGAAAGTTCGACTTGCTCTATTCGGATGCCGAGCATAGTAAGATAGTTACCCTTGAACATCTGGACCTTGAGCGATATGGCGTGCAATCGGACGTGAGACTTAATGTACGTGATCGCCTCCTGCGCGGCCACACCAAGCTGGGACGTGTTGGAGCAGAGTCCGTCGAGTTCCATAATGACAGGCAAGGGAATGACGGCGGTCCATCGCAGCGATTCGACAATCAAGGCCAAGATTGATAATGATGATAGAATAATCTTTGTATCGAGAACGAGGATGCTACAGCCAGGACAACGTTCAGCGTCGGAGCGGTAGACCAGCATGGATGCCTCTTCGAGTGATGTATCGACGAGGATGGGGGGAGTCGCTGAGCAGACACAAGCAAAGAGCGCAAATATCGTCGCCGAGCCTGCAAATCGTTGAGTACTGACAATGGTTGAAAGATGTCATTTACCTTGAGTGCTTTCACCTCTTCCGAATCCTCTTCATCATCCTCACCTTTCGAAGATTCATCCGCTTCCGCATCGTCAACGTCAATGTCCATTGTGTCAACAGTCCACCTCCGGCCCCCTGCGTCGGATTTCCTCCTGTTCTCGTTCATGAATCATGACGGTCCTCGTCTCTCCATTTACGTACTTTTGCTTCCAACGCGCCATTCACTTTCCACTCACGTGTTCCTTCCACCCACGTGAAACCGTCGACGAGCCCCGCCAAGTTCACTGCGGCGCGCGCGATCCTTATCCATCGCTGCGCAGTCTCGTTCTTGAATTCATTACCACGTTCGTCTGCATCCTCGTCCTGGATTATGCCATCGGTGAGTTGATCTCCTTCCTCGACGTCCAACACTTCGATCTCCACGCGACGATCTTCTCCGCTCTTCCAGAATCCGCGCTCAAACACCTTACGTCCAACCCATTCCATCCCACGCATGCACCAGTCCTCGGGAAGCGGTGGAGTGCAGCCACTCGTAAGCATCACCCAGCGTTCTGTGCGCGTAGGAGCAGAGATATGAAGTCCTTGGGAGGCAAGTATATTTTTAGGTATCGAGGCAAAAAACACTGCCAGGTTTTCCCATGGAATGAACCGTTCCAAGATCGCGAGGGTTTCGGCGTGTTTGCTGACAGTGGTGAGGAACGTGAGGAGGACGGTGAGGTAGGGATTCAAAGTAGACTCGGCAAAAGGTGAAGATTTGCGCATCGGGTTGCGGAGCACGAGCGAAAGCATTGAAAATGAGAGCTGCATGGCATACTTGAATGCTTGGGAAAGTTCGATTGACAGCGGGTTATCTGACAACATTGGCAAGGTTTGTGTTTGCAATGACTCGGATTTCGCTGCGTCGTCATCCACATCCGTCCGCTTCTCCTCATGATCTTCCTCGGGATGGGCGGGGGCGTTTCGTTTCATCGACCATCCCTTTTCAGGCTCGACCTGCATCATGCGCGCGGCGACGATGCCGACGCTGGGGGTGGGGGAGTCGTCGATACGCAGCGCTGGCCGATAGGAAGAGAGGCATCACCATTGCAGAGCGAGACTATATGAGGAGGAAGCAAAAGAAAATACACTGTGGAGGCAACAATAAACAAAACCACGTGCTTGACCCATACGCATGACCACATCGAGACAGTCTTGCTTATTAAGTATTGAATTGTTGGACTTTATCCATACTCGGCATGGGTGCAGGTCTCACTGTGGATAGAGATGTGCCTACCACAAGTATGGTCGAGGGTGATATGGATAAAGCAGCAAGCACGTGTGCGCGCATGCCTGCACATTAGTGGGACAGCGTGGTGGGGGTGAGACCGTAAAGTAGACATGGCAAGCGCCTCGGCCTCACCATTGACGAACGTCGTTCCTTCTGGCATCTCCCAGATCCCAACCGCGGGTTGGCAATTCGCACAGACGGGAGGATAACGCACGTGCAACGATTCACGATACGAAGGGAGTTGTTCGAGGCGCTGAGCGTAATCGGGGTGCTGTGAAACAATGGTGGGGGACAATATGCCCAGCGCCTTGGCGTCGATATCCACCCCCGGGAGTTGATCCATTACACAGGGTAGCACAACCCGCGGAGCTACAAACGCCAGGGTACCGATCGCACGATAGCTCACTTCCGCAAAACCAAACTACATGCACACAGAGATACAGGTTACTTGACAGATTACAACACATCACGAGTAAGACATACCTTGCAGTCCATCATGGACGCCTCGGGGACATGTTTCAGATCGATATGCGCATTCAAGACCTCAAGCGAATCTGTACTTGCTGTCTGACACAGTTCGATCCATAGTGTGCATGACGGTGCACCTGTCCATCACGTTGATCCCACGCATCAACAACACAAAAAAGGGGACGCACAGATCATGGGATGGTGCGCCAACACCAAACAGTCTGCGCCTGCACGTCCAGCCTTGTCCACCGACTCCTCTGGCTGATCAAGTGCGCCATTGACCGTATACACGACCCGGTTTGATCCCCGTGACGATATGTGTTCCAGAGAGGACGGCAGAGATGATGACCATGATGTGGATGCGGTCCTCGCCATCGTTATAGTGGCGGGAGCAGCATGGGTATGGTCTCTGGCCAAAAAGGGAGACAAATGCCATGGATAGGCGGGCAGAGGATGATGCGGGTGCGCCGTGAGTGCCTAAATAAGGGGAAAGGGACAGTTTCATCACCTGCGAAGGGAGCGATAGTGTCGCGCCAGAATGACTCTAAGGGGTAAGTGGGTAGTAGAGCGACGTAGCGCGCGAATACGCTGCAGATGGGTTTGGGTGGTGATGGATACTGTCTCCCGGATTGCACTCGATGGTGCAGCGAAGGGTTTTGGCAGTCCGGGGGCGGTGTCGACTTCCGCTGATGGGCTTGAGGTAGGGAAGAGAGGTTTGGGTGGCAATGGATACTGTCACCCATATGACAGCGACGGACTCGCGCTCGATGGGTGTAGTGAAGAGGTTGGCAGCGGGTGGCGGCGTAGGATATAAGTGGGGTAGGGCCCGGGACCAACAAAGTCCTTGCGGATTACCTCTTCGAACTCCATGAGTGGGGGCTGGATCGACGTTGAGTTGACTTTGTGAGTGGGCGACGTCGTAGACATAGACGGCCGAGCTAATACTCGAGGTATTCACCCATCTCCCTTCCATCTGGTTGATCTCTTGTGGTTGGGACGTCCCCTGCGCGACGATGGACCACGACTTGTTGGAGTAGGTATAATCGCATATCACCGGCTTTGACACGAGCATAAAGGCGGATGTAAACAGACGACATATGACCAGATCCCCGAGCAGTGGGAAATGTCGCCACCGCAAACCGTGAGAAAGTTGGCGCAGACCAGGTGCGCGCGATTGTCGACCGTCCTCCTCAGCACCCCTTGCTTGCAGGTGTACCATGTTCGTGTCGTTCCTCACTCTGGCCGTGTTGTGGAAAGAGCCCGAGGATGGTAGATAGATGCCGACACACTGTCTTGGTCCTCGAAGATTTCGGCATAGCTAAGTTAAACATACTTATCAGGTGCTATATTCACTTTACTTGTCAGTCACACAACGTGACTGAACGAATGCGGCGGTACCAGGACCCGGGACGTGGCACCGCAATCTACCTGAAAAAGTAGCTGGTCCTTCTCGTCAACGGTACACTTATCTATTACTTGGCACTGTGCCCGGTCTAGTCGATCTCAGGAGTCGAGGAGGGACAGTATATCAGCGTTGGTGTTCGAAGGTAAGGGTTGTTGTGTTTGTGATCCATTATCCATTACGTAAGGTTTCATACCACGAGTAACTTTTGACGCTCCACGCATCGTATTTGTATACTATAGGTTGACTACTATCACTTGGGACAGATACATTCTAATTTACATCCTGTACAGATAGCGACATACATACACGCTGCATAATAAATCTGCCTTTTCCTTGTCCTCAACTAATCTACATAAACGAGAAATAATTTCGCCATCCACGTACTAAGCACTCAGTATTTGCTTACCTCGTACTGACCTTCATACTCGGTGAAGGTATGGATCCCAAAAACAAACGTTCCGTCACAACGAGTGTTGTATTACTGGACCCGTAAGGGGAACAAGTGCATGGCGAAGTTTATGTAGCAGGAGCGAATCGATCACTCCCAGACACAAAGTCGGAACGCGGGTGAATTACGGGTATGAGTGACCTTGTATACACAAGGTAATAAAATATGAGAAGCCCGATCGGGAACTATCGTGGCTCGCTGCGACTCGGGGTGGGTTGGGAAACGAACAGGTTGACACTGTGATGAGACTGAATGACGTGCAACGGACGCTGAGATATCGATATCATATGGATGTCTTGTCATTCGGTGGATTTGAAGAGGGAGGGGTGCGAAAAACGACAAGATACAGGAGGCCAGATGCTCCTCAGCTGAGTGCTGCGGATAGGCTCTTAAGTCGTATTACGTAAGCAATTCATTAGCTCCACCCATTTTATCCCAACGAGGGGCCCCATCTTTGTTCCACAACCGTCAGGTTTAGTGGATCCATGGCTCACATCCCACTCATTGGACGGCTTTCATTCAAGGAATACATCGCTCTCCTTGTTGGGTTTTCCATCCTCGGTATCGAGACACTCCTCCGCTTCACGGTGCTTCTCCTCCCGAAGCCCGTCGTTGCTTGGTTCTACAACCGCTCTGAAGCGCTCTTTGACCGTTTGGCGAGCACACGGGGAATAAAAACGACAGAGGAAGCATTCGCCTATGCTATCCGCTCTGCCAAAGACTTTGGGGAGCTGGCTGCGCTGTATGGGTATGCGCATGAGGAACATGTCGTCCTTACCAAGGATGGTTATCTATTGACGTTGCACCGCATCCCTGGGCGCAAGGCCGAGGCGCGTTACTCAGGGGCAGACACGAAGAAGCCAGCTGTGTATCTCCACCACGGGTTGCTCATGAACAGTGAGGTGTGGGTCTGTCTGACGGACGAGGCTCATTGTTTGCCTTTTGTGCTTGCAGAGCAGGGTATGTATTGGATACGTGTGTACGATGGGTGCTAACCTTGCGCGCGCTGCCCGTGCGCTCCGCAGGCTTTGATGTTTGGCTCGGTAACAATCGCGGTAACAAGTATTCAAAAAAATCCATCCACCACAGCCCGAGCTCCTCCAAGTTCTGGAATTACAGTCTAGATGAGTTTGCATGGCATGATATCCCCGACTCGATTGAATATATCCTCGCTCGCACCGGCGTGGGCAGCCTTGGCTATGTCGGATTTAGCCAAGGCACCGCGCAGGCATTCGCCGCGTTGAGTGTCAACCCGCAGTTGAACGAAAAGGTAAACGTTCTGGTGGCACTTGCGCCTGCGATGAGCCCTGCTGGATTGGCTACCCCTGTTGTGGATGCACTCATGAAGGCGTCGTGAGTCAATTTTCACGTTTATCGCATCCACCCCTTCTCATCGCACTCTGTGTCACAAATGGCAGTCCGACGTCCGTATACCTTTTCTTCGGACGAAAAGCGATCCTTTCCTCGGTTGCGACCTGGCAAGCGATCATCTACCCGCCTATCTTCACTTTCATCATCGACACCGCTCTTGATTTCCTCTTTTCCTGGGACAGCCGCAACATTACCACCACCCAGAAAACGGCCGCGTACCCTCACTTATACTCGTATGCCTCCGTCAAGTCAGTCGTGCACTGGTTCCAGATCATGCGCGAATCTACCTTCCAGATGTTTGATGACGACGTCACTGTCTTTGGTGGCGCTGCGAATTCTGGGCGAGCGTACCGCCCTGCGCGCTTCCCCACGCGGAACATCGAAACTCCGATCCTGTTGCTGTATGGTAATAGGGATAGTCTCGTGGATATCGAGGCGATGGTCAGTGCGTTGCCAGCGAGTGGGACGCGAGTGAGGAAATTGGACGGGTATGAGCACCTGGACGTACTGTGGGGCAAGGACATTGATAAAGATGTGTTCCCGTGGGTGGTGAATGCGCTGCGGACGCACTGCGAAAGCCCTGCAGGGTCAATGCACAATGCCGTGAAAGTGTTTGTGATGGGAGCGGATTCGAAGGAACTCGAGGAGTGAGAATAGGTGGACTCTAGTATCTAACGGACACGATCTAATATGGTTGACTCGGATAATTTTTAGAGTAGCTTCATGTATTAGTCTGCACTGGCTGGATGATTCAGAGACGGCGCTCGCGCACGGGTGAGCCCAACTGAATATCGCGGCAAGAGTGCAAACAGACATGCTGATTCTAGATTTCGGGCAATTTCGGGAGACACAAATAAATGCTATGCAATGATGGAGTGGATTTTGCTTGCCTTCCAATAGAGGTCAGGCGAAGGAACATTCAAAGTCGGTCTACTATCGAGTATATGTCGTCCCGAAGATGACCTTAGACCTCAAGCAGCAAGGTGGACACAAACGACTTACCTTGCAGCTGGATGCGTAGAGAGGAACGGTGGAGGTCGTACGTACCCTTTTGCAAAAGCCTTCAATCTGAATAGTACTTCGAAGACCCCCGTTCCCGGAGGGCTGGTCCCGATGGTAGGCAAAAAGACCATTGGACATTTGTTGGACATCTCGTTCCACTCGCCCGGTGAGCGAACCGATACGCATATAGTACGCAGATGGGTTGGGGATCCCGAGAAGGAGCACGCTATCCAAAGAATGCATGAATCTGCGACCCCACACGAGGCACGCGATGAGTAAGTCTCAAAGGCGCGACGAACGATGTGGATAGATATCGAGACCGCGTTTGTCTTCGCACTTGGTTTGAAGCACGATTCGTGGGCGGACAGATAGACCGGTTGGAGGGTAGGGTGAAGAACGAAGGTATTACTGCATGGTCGGAATAGATGGGACTATGGTCTTGTAATTGAGCTTGGGTATACGCACACCAAAGAGATCTACTGCAGGCGCCTACTCTTTCTGCTCATGGCGTTTTCCCCTTTTCCTAGAGGTTTTCTGGGCTCTTTCCTCTTCTACCTGCTCCTTTGCAACGGTGGACACACTCTCGGGTCTAGCCTGGTTAGCTTTGGCTTCCCGCCGTTTCCGTTTCTCGGCATTGCGTTCCCGGCGCTGCTTCTCTGTCAACGTGTGTGCATTGCTGTCGCCACCGGCAGATGGTGATCCTGCTTCAGGGATTTGCAAAGGAGGAGAAACAGGAGGTGCTTGGCTGTCCATGTCCCTCCGTTGTAACTGAGCCTCGCCGCCGGGTGGGGACAATATAGGTCCCGGACGGGAGGCACCAAGACCGGGGGTGGCAGATCCCGAGGGTGTCGACGATGACGCAGGCGATGAGGATGAGAATGAACGGGCGAGAAGTTTTTCCTTGAAGTAATCTGCGACACTTTTGGTCGATGTTGTAAGATTATCAAGCGAGAGAGAAGACTGAGCAGTGGATGACAACAAGCACGACGGCGTTGGCACGGTGGTCGACCCCGATGTGGATATAGAGGAAGAGGGCGCAATTCCAAGAATCTCTGAGATGGCTGATGCGGATTTGCCTGCGATACGTTTTGCAGCCCGGATGCGTGCACGGTGACTGTCATTAGGTACAATAAGAGTGAGAATGGAAAAAAAGAGTAAGTACACAACTTACGCCATAGGACGGGGTTTGTGTATTGGTTCAGAGTGCAGTTTTGATGAAGGGAGTGATGACGAAGGTTCAGAGGTGGTATCAAAGGCATGCGCAACAGAATCACCAGGACTGGATTTTTGTTGTTTCTCCTTCCCCCTTTTCCGTTTCTTTCTGTCCTCGCCGGAATCTGGATCATCCGCCTCCTCGTGTTTCCTTTTCTTTGTCGTCGCAGACGACTCGTTTTCCAACTCCCTCCCTGCTTTCTCCTCCTGTGCGCGTACGAATGCCTTACCTATATCCGTCTCGTGCACTTTCATGTCTTCTTCTTCGGTGTCCCTTCCCTGCTCAGCGCTCTCGTTTAGTCTCTTCAACAACGCCTCAAAGTCCTTATTTTGCTTCCACGCAATACCATTTGGATCCCGTTGGTGTTGTGCGCCGATGCCCATCACATCGAGCTTTTGTTGCACCTTGAGGTGCGTCTTGATCCCATCACCCGAGGATCCCAGACCCTTGGATGCATCCCATCCAAGCTTTGAGAGATAAGAGAGGCCAAAACGGGAGGCATCTACGAGGGACCATGAGTGCGATTTCGGAGATGGTAGTTTGGCTCACCATCAGCCCAGCTCAGATTCCGAGGGTCTGCAGGGATGCGCTGCTTTTGTTTTCGGCCAGCGAGGCCCATGAGAGTGCGTGTAAGGAGTTGTCCGAATTGGTCTTCGGGAGATGCCTGCCGACGCAAAGACGCACTGCGTCAAACGTAGTAACGTACGCAGTATTACTTATCTCGAAAGCGTACTTATTCCCAGGTATTGTGAGAACCAAATGGACGTTCTTAACCACTCATGCTCAAGCAAACAGCCTCAACCCCTTCCAGACGCGAATGTCTCCTCCTAGCTCTTTTACTCCTCGCACTGCTCTCACTCTCCAGAGCGGGCATTGGCGTTCAGGACTCGGACGCTTCACACCTAATCCCGGAAGAGGCGGTTCAGCAGCATGGCCCCGCCCCGCAGGACGTTCAGGTCCCGACCACAGAATCAGAACGCTGGCGCACACGTGTAACGTGGACCCCCAAGCAAGTGCCACCAACGACCGTGGTTTCCCATGTCCCTGGTATGTGCCCTATTCCCCAACCCAATTAACATTAACCACCGACCCTTGCATCCAAGGTTGGACGATATTTGACAACCTGTTTTTACTGAACGGGACCGTCTTCATCGTCTCTGATGACCCAGAGTCCCTTCCAGATCGCAACACCATCACATCGACTGGCATAAAGGTCCAGAATGGAGCTGAGGCTGTCGCAGCCCGTCTACCCACTGACCGCGAACTTCGCGTTGTCTCCACCGACGAAGCCC
>JBBPJP010000448.1:0-22896 GCA_038088775.1 Boletus barrowsii | reverse complement strand
GATCGTAAATATCATTGTCACAAGGATCTAGCTTCCTAATCAGATACGTTCGCCATTCAACTAGGTGGAAGGTCACTTACTGCAACTCGGCCATGTGAATCACCAAGCGTATGGATGGCTGTCCACAATTGGCACATTGAATAGCCACTCGTTGCACCAATAAGAATCGAACTGGTTCCGAAACTCTTCAACGACAGCTGCTGGACCAATTTGCTGTGTAAGGAGGGAAATGGGCATTGATAGTGCGCTCGGAATGCTCTGCTCAACCATGTTCTGTGGCATCTGATTCAGGAAATTTCTCGCTCTCTCAAAGGCACGTGGATGGGTATTGAGCAACTCGCCGGAGTAATATTGATCATGGCAGATCTAGATATTATGTTTCATGCTGGAATAATGAATGTGGGTGGTGATGACTCGGAGCGTACTAAGGCAGGGTTCAACCTCGTACAATTGCGCCACACAAGTCCCGCAGCCTGTCGAGCCTCGTTGTACCGGGACGCCTGCAGTTGTAGCTTGGTTGGAGCCTGGCACTAGTAATTAACCGGAATGAGTCTCGGGAACTTAGTGAAAGAGTCAACTTGAGGTTTGCTTACCGCTGTATAATGAGCGGTTACTAAGCTGGTCTTGACCGGAGCTGCATGTTGTTCTAGCGTTTGAGGACAACTGCTGAAATACATCAATAATGAATATATACAATAACTTTTAGAGACCGCAAATATCATAGTTTAGAACTCATCAGACTATAGTGTAGTGTCAAAATCTGGCGTTTCCCAAAACCGCTGGCGGATAATCGCGCCGGAACAAGCCCAAGAAGATCCGAAAAACTACGTGAGATCAATAATCTCCCCAGGAACAATCATAGGTCGCCTTCCCTCCCGAGATTCTGTTTTCATCCGTTTTGGTTTTCGGTCCTCAGAGTTGCTAGCTTGCATGTCCCGGAGACGCTTCAGTTCATTCTACCGGGAAAAATATGAATGGGACACGCAACGACATATACGTCGAGGGAAAATACCTCCAAGTTCCGTATACGGCCATTCACTTGGGCTGGTTTGATGTCCTCGAGGACGCTACCATCAGGGGCTTCGACATTTCGTTCATCATTGTTGTTCTCAAGGCCAGCATTGACATTAGCTGAAGCTGGCCTTGGAGCAATACCGTTCGCTTGGAGGACGCCTGAATAACAATTGTACGTTAAGCTTCCAGCAATGCTTGTAGATAGAAAGCGGTACTGAGTGGCCGGTACTTGAACACGAAGTTGAGTTCTGGTTGACCGTCGCGAATCAAACGGCGGGTGTATTGACCGCGTTCCCTGGCCTTTTGCGGTCCAAATCTAGAAATTCTAGATGAATGATGCACATATACATGCAGACTCGATACTTGCCCAACACAATGAACTGTTGCTTTCTTGGATCGTTCATGAAGTTTCTCATTGTTGAACGGCACGACGTGGTTCTTGCCGCCAGCACGGCGATGCCTTCGAACTATTTCACCACGAGTGATTACCAAAGAGATCTCTCCGAGGTCTTTGTGTATCGTTTTATTCAGGAGAGCGTCATCATCTGTGCTCTACGTTAGTTTTAGATCCTTAAGCTCGCCGAGTTCGGAGGTGACTCACCACTGAGCTGAACTCGAGCAAACATTAGGTCCTGCCTCGACGTACCACAGACAAGAGACGACAGAGTAGTAGTGGTGTCCCCGTCGCCTAAGGTGCCACAGTATTTCAATTTGCATCCGCATCCCGTCCCGTCCACATGCACAAACCCTCGACTTCCCGCAATGCGTGTTTCTTCGTGACACTTCCATTGGACAGCAAATGACTGGAGCGGGATGGAAACAAAAGAAAGACAAGACGTTGTGGATGACCCACCTTTCCCTCCTCTGAAGCGACCCAGCAGGTCACCCGGGTTGGACTCTCAGACGTAACGTCATATTCCTCAAGCGCTTTATCGTCGACGATAATGCTTGCGGTGAAGGTTCCAAGTTGCATATTGTCGCTTGAAGAGAGAAGGCTCCGACGCGTCTAAGCGCTCATTAATTAAAGCTCAAGGTCGCGTGACCGTGTGGCATCAGCGCCTCCTTCACAAAAATCAAGCTCGAGCATAGCCATTGAAGATTCTGGCATCAATTCGGTGCCTTTGGTCGTTATAAGGCGGGGATTAGGTCTCAGGCTCCGTTTCTACATCATCATCATCCCTCAGTGATCAGTGCTTTTATGAGAAAGTCAGCAAGCGGACATCCTGGATTGATTGTTAGCAGTCCTACTAGCATCATATAGAAGAAATCTTACGTGCGAAGGCTGTGAAGTACACGTTGTTGGCAAAATTACCTTCCACCGAGTGTTGTAGATGGCAGAATGGAAGCTGTCCTTCAGCACGTCGCGTCCAAGCCCCCGAAAGAGCATCCCAGGGTTTCCGTTAAACCCGCCCGATTTTCCTTATGAGCACCCTCCACGGCGGATTACCACCACGCGTCTCTCCAATAAAAAAGAGTGTACCGTTGTCTCTGTCGGGAGATGACTGAGAAAACCGCGAGTGCTTGTAACTAATCTCGGAGATTTTCCATGGTATTGCTCGGAGCATTTATTCGCATGACATCTACCCCACGACCCATCCGTGCATCTTGTGTTCAGGGATTCACTTGGACTCGCGTTGGAGGACATACGACGTCGCCACCATTCTTGCATTCGGAATTATTTGCTACAAGCTGAACGACCAGGTCATCGAGAAACCGTTCCGAAATTGATTTCTCACCCGCCAAGATCTTGTATAGCAGTATGGATGCTCACTCGCTTTTTGTAAAATGTATTCCAGCACTGAGTAGTGATTATGAATGCAATAAGTCACTGTCTATAACGTCCATGGATTCTAAGACGATGCGGAAGGTGGTAGTTTCTCCGTCGTTTCTGGGGGAAGGGTGTCCGGGGATTGAAGGTCCTCTTCCGTTTTTCTGGTAGTCGAAGACTCCTCCTCATCGTCGTCCATGATTTCTGATGCGAAGATTAATATAGCAGCATACTCTCAAGAGTAGATCTACATACCGTCACCATAAACCTCGGGGTGTTCACGGAAGCAACTCTGCATGGCCTTGAACTTTTCTACACAGTCGATACCCTTCGGATCCGCCTCGGAGTACACAAAACATGAGAATGCCTCGCGGAACTGCTGACCACAGGGTCCATAAGCCATCCCGCCGAGACATGGGCAATCCCAGTTAATTTCCCCTGTTTCTGGGTTGAAAGCGCCGCCGGAAGACTCCTCCTGGGCTCCCTCGCCTTCTACTGAGGTCTCTGATGGTGCTAGAGAAGGATCTTCGCCTTCGGAAGATGTAGTCGCCGATTCAAACGCGTCATTTTGAAGTGCCGAAAGTGTTACTGCATCGGAATGTCTTGGAAGCTTTGGTGACGTTGACTGCGTTCCGGGTGCTAAGAACATATAGACCATCAAGCATGACAATCCGCGCGAAGAAAAACAAAACATACTAGAAATGGCTTCCGAGTCTAATGATATACGCCGACCATCGGAACTCCATGACCAAGCCAAGTATCCTGCGACGGTTATCGATGCACCGAGCGCGTGAACGGAGCGGGTATACCGTGAAAATTGTCGAGTACTGGGACCTGCTTGTGAATGCAAGCGCCGACGAAGTGGGAGACGCGCGAACTGGCGGAACATGATGGTCGTGGAACAAGCAGAATATCCTCAAAATTCACTCTGGGAGTCGGGACGTGCCCATTAGTCAGACCATTACCTCAGCAGTAGTACTGGCGCAAGTGTCTTTACTTACTGACCACCAACATTTCAGAACATCTAAAGCTCGTTCATTGACATGAGCACTTATGGCGGCGACATGTCCGAGTTCGTTGTTGCTGCTTGCTTAAATGTGACCTGTTCATTGCAAGTCAAGCCGGTCCAGCTCTGTGCACGGTCCTCAATCCTCAGACAATCGACCACGCTGTTGCAGCCCGATAGAACGTGTAATCTACATTACAGATATCATACAAATTCAATACACCAGCAGTTTAGTGAGTGCGTCGTTATGCTTCGACAGAGTTTCTCGGCGCTGCCAGGGAAACTAGTTGCCCTGCCAGCCCTGCGACCAGCTAAGCAATATTTTCATGCCGAACGAACCTCTCATTTACCCTGGAATCGTTTGAGTAAGTAGTCTAATTGCCTTGTGTCAAAAGACTGACCTGTTGCAGTACCTTTCCTTCTTTCGCCAACAGCTCGTTCAGATGCCTAGCAATCACACCCACGCATTCCTCAACCATACTTCTGTCTGAGTCGACAACCTTGTTGAGGATGCGACAGAACCGATCCGGGTGCCAGCGGAGTAAAGCGGTACGAATGCGTTCTCGTCGGGAATGATTAGATGAATGAACAGGATGCAGTAAGAAGCTGCCAATGTTTTCAGGCGTCATATCTGCCACCTGGACAGGGGCAACCAAAAGTGGCCAGGGGATATCACGAAAGCCGAGCGGCTCGGATGAGGCGGAAATGGCAGCCCACCGCGATTCATACGTATGCCACGCTTCCAGCATCGCGCGTTCCGCCCGGGCCTGGTCCCTCCGCACTTGCTCCTGTGCCCTCTCCACGCTCCTTCTTCGCTCTTCCGCAATAACCCGTCGCTCGCTATCACGTCTCTCCCGTACCCGGGCCTGGATCCTCATAATATCTTCTTGGACGATCCTTCGTCGCGCTTCTTCGCGCTCCCGTTCCTGTGCCCTTCTCCGCATCTCCGCTTCATGGTTCATCCACTTGTGCGCTTCGGCTTCGTATTCATACACCAGCTCGTCCCACATCCGCTGGCGTAGCTCCTCTTTCCCCATCGGCTGCGCTCTTCGCTCATAGTTGGAACGGTCTGTCAGATGGACCTGCTCATCGACCCACTTTTCGATGTTCTGCTTGTGTGCAGGTTTCGGGTTGAACTTGGCGTCTTTTTGGGCCCAGGATGGACCCTGTGACGTACGCTTCCAGTGAGGTGGGGCTGGCGCCGTGGGTTCGTAGCCCCGGCACGCGCCGTCAGGCCGCGGAGGGAAGCGTAATCGAGTGATAGAGAATGGTAAAGTGGTAGAATCGCTCGTCTTGGGTCGAGCGCAGGGCGTGTAAAGGTAATCACAGCAGTGAGGTGAGCTCATCGCGCGCGAACGATGCTGGAAGCCTGCTTCCATGGCTCAGGCGGTAGAGGAGATGGGGTTTCAGTCCGTCAGGGACGGCAGGCAGGGCGTGTTATATCTTGGACTGGGCAAGCCGAACACCTTGCCATGGCATGATAAACACGCGTCAGAAAACATGGCCACCGACTGTGTGTTGGCGTGTACGTACGTACATGTCCTCGTTTTGTATGGAACCGGAACATCACACGGCACCGACACGTTGGTCGTCTTCTCTCCAATTTGATTCGCGCGTTGATGCAGCTGATTATTATTACATCGCCACGATCATATCTTCTACAGAATGGTCCAAGAAAAAACAAGTACGGAAACACATATGCTCCATTGACCCAATACACCTCAATGAAATCAACAAGGGCCTCATTCTCTACATAGAGCAAAAACCGGAATCGCTGATATACTCTGCAGAATCCTCCTTGCGGGAGGTCGCCTCGAGTCTGACCAAATCTGTGGAAATGAGATTGTGATTCAGAACACTTGGTTGGAGCGAGCGGATATGGCTTGAGCCTACTAAAATAGGAATGGCCAAGGGCTTCCCGCGCTGTTAGCCGTTTCTGGTGGTCATACCGTAGAAATTTGTCCAAGATGTCTAATACCTCGGCGGTGACTAGGGTGTGGTTCTCGGAATTGACGTAACGCGACCAGGGTTGTTTGGGGTATCTGAGATACGTTTATCGACTAAGCAAAATAAATCAAAAGAAGGGCATGTGCACCAACACTTGCAAGAGACTGTCGAGATCAGTTTCAAAGGGTATGCCGTACGTCCTCAGCCACGCATCAAAGCAATCAGTGCCGAGGACTCTCAGAATTTTGAGTAATTGGTCGTCGTTATCAACACCACGGAAAAAGTGCTCCTTTCGGAAAATCTAACCATAAGGACCGAGTGTTTAAATCGTAACACGGAGCATGACATACGAAAGCAGTGCTTACCATCGACGCAAGCATGCATCCCACGCTCCAGATATCAAGGCTGTAGTCGTACAGCTTGTACCCGACGAGAAGTTCAGGCCCCTTGTAATAGCGAGACCCGACACGAATATGATATGGCGTGCCCGGATGGTAAAACTCGGCTAACCCCCAGTCGATCAACCTCAGCTACAAGTGCGCATGCTTGAATCAAGTATTCGATGACACCGCGGTCGATGCAGGACCCACCTTGCGGCGGCGATGATCAATCATGACGTTTCCTGGTTTCACATCTCGATGCATGATCCCTCTCGAATGCACAAAGTCGAGTGCCTACATGAAACGATCGTGTGAACCCGTTGGCGACCTCGCCGATGTGGCACGATCTCGGCGCACCTTGAGCAATTGAAAGACGTAGTATTTGATGTCCAGTTCATTCAACACCGGAAAGAGCGATTTCCAGTCCACACAGTCCACATACTCCATCACGAGACTGTGGTACCGCGCAGAAGGGTCCTGAACGACGTCCCGCAAGGCGATGATGTTGGCGCCACCCGTCAGGTTCCGGAGCACCTTGACTTCACGCTTGATCTTCTTTGGGGCGACGGGCTTGAGAACTTTGATGACACAGGTCTCCGAGTTGACCATGTCAAGCCCCTTGAAGACCTGCATGATGTGATCTGGCGCTGTGTATACTCGGCGTGAAGAAACGGTTCTTACCTCGGAATATCTTCCACCTCCTATGCGTTCGATGAGTTCATAACGCTCTGGCGAGCTCCACTCGATGTTGAAATTCTCTGTCGGCACTAGTTAGGCCTGTGGGCGTCACCGTGTGATGTCCGGTACTGACCATAGTCGTACCAAGAGCGGCCCAGGGAAGCATTCACGTCGGCATACGATCTTGCCATGGTCAATCCAGACCAGGCTGGTCAGAGTGAAGAGCCAGGACTTGTGGAGAGGCAAAGGGTTGTAGAGGTGCCCAGTCTGGGCATTTAGGTCAAGGGCTAGCCTCGTCGTGTTACTCTCAACGGCTGTAAACGTCCCGATCGGCGGTCCGGCCCGTGTTTCACGTCAGCTGAACTACGTATCTAAAAGCCCGGAAATGATATTGAAAAGAAACTAAATGACAGAAAAAAAAGCAGATGCGTTGATTGATGTGGTGGAACGACATAGCAGTGTCCGTGGACAGTTTACAGCAGAACGATGAAAAATGAATACACATACTAATGAGTTGATGAGTAACTAAAGGATAGCAGTAATAGATATGGACCCGACTGAAACCAATAACGACAGTGAGGAACCTGCGAGGCATCGTCAACACCACACTAAAAGTCAATCGCAAAACCGACCTACTAATGAGTGTGTCAATGCGAGTGTATTGGTGGATTAGTGATTGCGGGCAGTAACAGCTCAACCACTTGCGCGATCGAGCTGTTCTGCTGGCAAAACATTTCCAAATCTTTTCCGGACCATAGCCGCTCCTCTGCTCGCGCCCGTGGGTCGCTCTCGTTCCCATCGTCCTCACTACTACTCCTCGAGTGGGAAGGGGCGATACGACTGCTTTCTGCCTCGACCTTCCCAAGTCCGTGATGATAATACACCCTGCTCCTCGACTTTGACCGGACAAGGTCAGAAGAGCCAGTGATATCCCGAGAAGATAATGAGAACTGGGAACCATGACGAGATTTTCCTGGAGGATGAAGGCGCTTGAGTGCACAACTCGGCTTCTCCGTTCGAGCAGAAAAGGCTTCTGGACCGATAAGAGTCTCCTGCAATACCCTGAACACAATATCGCTGACAGCTTGCGTAAACTTCGCTTGGAATGGCGAGGCATTCGGCCCGGCGACGGAGGCACGCGTCGACCCTTCCGTCAGTCTCTTCAATGACGTCGCCCACTCGTGGCGGACGAGTGGGTCGGCGAAGCTGAACATGTATCTTCGTAGAGCGTTGGTATGATTCAGGAATGCGATCTGGAAGGTGTTCCGCATGAAGGCGCGCTCCACAGAGATGGGCCAACTCGGCGGGAGACCAGCGTAGAGTAGTGCGTTCGACCCAGAACGTAACATCAACATCGTCGTCAGACCAAATACCGTCCCTGTCACCCTAAACGACGCCTCGGACGACTTGGCGAATGAGAGAACAGGCGGTTCAAAGGCGAGATTGTGTCCAAACAACTCGATCGTGATATTAGGGTCAGCTTGCGGGATGCGGATGACGACCGGTTCAGACTGGACTTTGTAAGTCAGACGGGAGGGTAACGTGCGCTTAAAGGTGACAGTTATCTCGGCGGGCCCATTGGAAGATGGGTGACGTGCTTGTGAGAGTGGCTCACGGTGGATGGATGCGTAGACATCGCTAAGAATGTCGTCAGATAGCAGGCCACGAGGATCATGACGTCGGAAAGCATCCAAGAAGTCCCTGGCAGAGACATTCCTGCCGACATATCTAGTTGAACCAGGTTCCTGGGATATTCCGCCGTGCAATACCTCATTGAGTTGCACTATCGCTCGTGAGAACCTGTAAGCCAGGTCCTTGTCGTAGGCTACCTGTTTCCCGTTGGCATCGTACCACCGACTGGCAAAGGAATCGAGTAAGAAGTCCAGGGGGCTGGTTCCCAGGGTGGCACGTGTTGGGACGTTGATGGTCTGCAGGAAGATGCGCAACGCTTTGTCCACTCTGACACCAGTGAACCCAAACACATCAAGGTAGTGTTTAAGAACAACACGTGATGTCCTCCTGGATAGATAATCACCGAGCCGTGCGCGATCGATCTCTGGTGTGCGGAACAACAGCTGTGCCAACGCCACGGGATCATCAGCCTGTCCCAAATTGTTGAACAGAGACACGATGGCTTGATCGGCGTCGTTGGCAAATTGCTCAACAAAGGATTGAGTAAGGGTATTGCGTGGCACACTGCGTGACTGAGGCTCTTCACGTTCGCCGCTGAACCGCAAATTGCGGAGGAGCACGACATTCTTCACGACAAATTTTCTGTCCGAGGGATTCGGCTTCGTCAGCTCGAGGAAAGCATCTGGGTCTTGGATGATTGGCTTGGCAACGATAAGGATGTCGTTGAAGAGGAAGAGGAAACGATCCTTGACCGTATCGGAATTGACTACCTGCAGGACAGGCGCAGCCAATAATAATTTCCGAGGCGGGTCATCGATCGCCGACGGCCAAACGGGACCCTTTGGTCCACGACCCAACATTTCGTCGAGACGCTCCATGACAACAGCACTTTTGGAGGGGAAGTCTGAGTATTGCGAAGACGTATTTGAAGATGACTCAGAGGTAGTCGGAGGAGGATAATCGGACAAGGATGACCAAGGTTCAGGCGTGGATGATGGCGCAGGCTCCGGTGGTGATGGGGTGGGAGGCGATGTAAATGTTCCCAGAGCGGAGGGCGCAGAGGGCTCGATGGGAGAAGCGGATACACTACTTGACTTGGCAATTTTGCTCGCTCGGGGCGTCTTCTGGTCCTCATGCGCAGAGTTCCCATTCGGGCTGACAGGAGAGAGCTCTCCATTATGTGACTTGCCAAACAACAGAGTCCCATTGGTACTGCTCGTTGGCGTCCTCGACTTCTCTGGAGAACCGATGTCTTCCCAATCCGAAGTCAGGTCGTTTTCCTTTTTCCACCTTAATATTTCGGAAAGCGAAGGCTTTTTAGAGGGCACAGTGGGACGAATAGTTTGAGAATTCAGATTGAGTGAGTTAGTTGCCAAAGTCGGCGCTGACGACCCAAATCTATTGCTCAACCATTTACGGACACCTTCACGGTTGGTAGGTAGTGATTTCAATAGGATTGAACCTGGAGATTGACTATTTGGCATTTGCCCACCGCTGAAGTAGTCGTGCGATGATGACGAAGGGGCTGGGGTCGACAGAGGTGGTGAACTAAGGTTCTTGAATTTAGGAAGAAGGTGTGTGTCCGACGCCTGGTGTGCAAGAACCCGATCTCGCTTGATGTCGGGGGAGTTGGAAGCCGTGTTACTCGACGAGCTTGAGGGCAACGGCGCCTCGTTCTCATTCCCGTGGAGAGAGAGGACAATATCGGGAGTAGACGACGATATTGACAGTCCCCGACGATTACGGCTATTGATACGCTGTTCCTCGAGTATCTTGATCCCTGGGAATGGGAACAATTTAGCATCCAAGTTATATTTGGAAAGATCGAGGTTGGAAGCCAGTGGAATTGGAGAGACGCCACTCCTCGGCGGCGTTGGCAGCGCCAACGACTGCATCGACGTCGAAGCAGACGAAGATTGCATGACCGACTGCTGGCCGCCCAGAGGGTGAGTCGACCCAAGCTCGTTCTTTTCCGCTTTGGGGCTTGCCAAACTTCCTCCGCTCTCCCGACTGATACTCGAGTCCGTGTTCAGTCTTCGCTCCCGAGTAGCTATGCTGTTGGTCCGAGATCGGCGGCCATTACTCGAACTGCTCCTCGTCAGGGCCCCGAGCATTTTGCTCCATGCTCCAAGAGAACCCTCCCGCTTCAGCGGCGTTTCTGGAATGGCTAGTGAATTGTCTGCATCAAATTCGGTAGATAGAGGTGATCGATCGCTTTGTATGCGCGACGCGACCGAAAGACGCAGAGGGTAAGCTGGCTGCGACGAATCCGACTCGTCACTGACAGGGAGCAATGAAGCAGTATTCAATGGCGTCGTTTGTGACGGAGAATCATGGGAACTCGGGACAGAGGGTTGTTCCAGGGATGGCTCGATGTCGACCACCACTAGCTCCTTGAAATCTGGAGATGCGCGAGGTGATGATTCCTCGGTCTGAGGACCAGATTCTTCGTGAGGCGACTCCGGAGGAATTTGATCGTCGTCTTCCTCGACCACGCCACGCAACTGTTCCTCATCTTCGTCATCTTCGTTATGAACAGCAATATTAGACTCGGGAACTGGGAGATATCAGTATTTCCTATCACGGAGAACTGTAAAAAAAAAACTAACCTGGATCTGCGACCCAGCTAATTTGTCTGTCAAAAGCATCATGGTAGGGTGACCGCCGAAGGTGTTCGGCGGGGTATACGACCTGCTCAGGCTCCTCGGGTTCCATGTCGTCCCCGTCATCACGCAAAGACAATGACACTTCCTTGTGCGGTGTAGCAAATGGACTGGACTGGAAGCTGTCTTGCCTTGATGGAGACCTACCCAAAAAGTATAATGGCACGCCCACAGGACCCGTGACTGAATTGGTGGATTCGATCGATGGGGTATCGGACGAGTGAGGTAACCGTTGGTTGAGCTCGGGAGACGAACGCCTCGGGGTAGTGGGGAGTCCAGGATAGGTAGACTGTGGAGGGACAGGCGCATCATCATCCTGTTCGACGACTATACTTCTTCGCTTCCATTGATTATGCACGGCCCGGACAGGGGTTGTCTGACGGCTGCCTGCGATGCTCTCGTCAAGGTTGATATTAGGAGTAGATATAGGTTGAATAGGAATAGGCGTCGTGGGAGCTGTGCGGACGGATTCCGTAGGTGGTTGTTGGGTGTAGGGTAGTGGTGTCGAAGGATGGGTCGGAGTACTTGTCGAGGTGGACAATACCTCGGAATCATCGGTGGACGTCGCCTGGTTGGATTTGGAGTTGCGGGCTGATCTACGCCGCCTACGTTTTGAGGGCGTAGAGACTACATGGCGTTCCTCTCCTGCACTTGTGCCTGCCTCGTCGTGCTCCTTGATTCTTTCGCCAAGCGCAGTAAAGAGCTTCATGCGGGCAACCGAGCGTTCGCCTCCCGAGACGGTGTTATTACGGCCAAGCTTTACGAAGCCAGGCTGTGGAGATATGGACGGAGAGGAAAACGTGTCCTGAGAATCCAGATTGCCACCTGTGAGCTTGTGAAGGGCCTGCATACGTGCAGCCACGCTGTTCGACCGTAAAAGACCCTTCTGTATAGCGTCCAGTGAGGGCATCAGTGGCGTGGGCGGTGAGGTCCCTGGATAGAGGAGGGGTGATCCCGGAGATAGGAAATTGGGAGACATGAGGACTCTCGATGGCGGAGGAGTTGTAAAGTAGGATGGTATCGGCGCGACGACAGACGAGGGCTGGAGTAAGGCGGGTGGAGGAGAGGGCGAGTCATCCGGGGAAGAGTCGTTGGTTGGGGTAACAGATTGGGGTACTTGAGACTGCGGAAGCTTTTTACCCTTGAAGTCTCTCGAGCCCCTGGAGCGGGAGCGGGATCTGCTACGGCGTTTGCGAGCAGAGGCAGATGGTTCTGGTGTAGCGGGTTTCTGTTGTGGAGGAGATTCAGGTCGGGGATCAGGACTGGATGGACGGTCCTGGGTGGGCTCGATGACATCCTGTTCGTCCTCTGCCTGGAACTTTTCTCCGTCGCTCACGGCTTCGATGTGCATTGGTGGCCGTCTGCCATCCTTCATGCGCGGTAAGGACGCGGCGCGACGAAGCTTTGCGACGGCATTGGCGCGTTGCTCTGCGGCTGAGGCGGGGTCGTTGTCCATGGGCGCCCGAGTGCTGTGACTGGGAATCAGTGTCGGGCGCGGCGATGCTCTTGACAATGAGCAAGACGTACGTAGGTGAATTGGGGTCGACGTGCGACCGTGCGCCGGGTGGCGAAGGTGGATGTATGCGCTGTCTTTGTGTGTCGGAGAGGGGAAAGAAGGAAGAGAAAGAAAAGCGACGGACCGGGCAGAGAAGCGAATGCGGTCACACGTGGCAACTAGCTCTAAGGCAACAACTTCAACACGTCCCTGGCAGTGGTCGTCGCCGTCGTCGTCGTCGTGGTCGTTGTTGTCGTCTCTGTCGAGCAGCGGTTACAGCGTCGTACATATATAACCAGTGTTGATCTGGATCCGCATGTCCCCTCTGCCTCGCGGATTTGCGCTCTAATTTTTTTTTCTTTTCACAGCGAGCGCGTCAGCATCGATAAGACGGCGTGCTTTTCATTTCTCCAGATCAGCGCAAACTGCATGCCTTGCTTCGTGGGGGCGTGTCCTGCGCTCGGGACATGCACTACTAATTCCATCTGACCCCTCGGAATCGCATCCATATGCGAGATCTTCCACAGAATGGAATCTATCCAGGGCTCACTCTCCTTCTGAATCTGCCACGCCCGCTCGTCCCCTGTCACCCTTTCGTCCCCTTCTGTACCCTTCCTTGACCCCACTCCAGTTGGGTCGCCTCAAGTCAAACCCTTGCCCGATCCGCGCATACCTTGACCCTCCTACTCGCGACACAGCTCGAAGTCTCGCCAGGTCGACGGTGTCGTCCTCGCCCAACACGGATCTGCGCACGTGTATTCGCCGGATGAGTCCCAGCATCATCGTCTGGGTCACGGTTCCCATTTCTGGTTCGGGGATATCAAACGCGTGATACAACTATATCATCAATCGATCCATCAGCTCAACCTACCAAGCGGGAATCTTACATACCTTGCATTCAAAGCCCACCCCGCTCTCTTTCACCCATGCAGGTTTCACATCAGACTGACATTTGATCCAAAATGAGTAAACACATGTCGAACCTACGGCGATGGTTGTCGTGTGACATGTCCCATCGGCGTTTTGACCAATAATACTCGACTCACACTCCTTGCCATCGTTAATCCGCTCAACGCCCACATATCCGCGTGTTCTGGTGCGTCAGTGGATATTGCATTCGCTGCTTCCACGAATGGCTCGCTAACGAGGCTGACCGTGAATTCCTTGGTTTCCATGATATTCGCTCGGGTCTCTTCCGTTTTTTGCGAGGTCACTGCAAATGAAATGCTGAGAAGAGGGGGTTTGTGCGCAACCTTGCCGTGTCACGAAATGGATGACTACGTAACATAGCATGGAGAAAAGGAATATGGCCCACCAGCGAAAAATAGCTATAGTCGGACGGGACTTGTTACATGCGTCGAGGTACAGGTCAACGTGCTCACCTGGACATGGACAGGTTAGGCCGCCCCTTGGTAGAGACTGTGGAGAGCAGGGCGATCGGCCTAGGAACGACTGCACTGGTCAATAACGAGTATACACGCCTGTGTGAGACCCAAAGTCAATCCCACATGCACATGAACAAAGTTAAATTTGATGTGGCTCTCCAGGATCGCACGGATGACACATACCTGGAGGGCAACAGGACAGGGTTCCATGTCTTCACACCGCGCACGTCGTGTGCCCAGGCCCTGTCGAGCTCCGTGTTGCGCGAAGCTCCTTGGCAAGGCTCCCATTTTGGATTGGGAGGCATGGTCAATCGGAACGAGGGGGCAGGATCGAAATCCGGCAAATCCTTGCTTTGATGCTCCGGTTTGGGTCGTGTCGCGAACTGCCTGGCTGTGAACGTATTTTTGAACAAGTGTTGCTGAATGCGGGGCAGGAAAAGCATTGTGCAGTTGCAGAGGTTATTTTTGAGTGGTAGCAGCGTGTGTTCCCATGCAAAGGTTTGGTTTTACCCCGCAGGTTCTGTGATATGATGCGTCCATCTACTACACCATCACTCTGATGCGATGCTCTTTGCCACTCAACATTCTGTTCCTGAGACGATCGTCCAGCAGTGATCCGTCGAGCGTTAGACGGATCATAACCACTTGTTCAGAGCTACCCACTTGCTAAGAACCAAACCATCTTCTGGGATGGAATTACCAACTCGGTTGAGCTACGAATCGACCCTGCACATCCGAGGGGATCACAACGAACCCTTGTGTCCAGGAAATCTAAATCAGTCGACCTGGGCTCTGCAGGGGATCCGACGGAGTCCTTCTCCTAGACTTGGTCGACGCACATGGTGATTCGCGGAGCCCTCATCAGACCCTGGGTCGTCCCCGTTGCCCATTGTGCACTTTTCGTGAGATCGTTGGACCAGATGACCAAAAGGACCAAACCGCATTCCGCTTCTAGTAGCAAGAATGTTTCTACCGCTGATATCGCACTTATCGACCAATCCAACCTCCGTGACCGAATCCATTCCAAATGGCAGACACAAACAGCAATCTGCATGGTTCTTATGCCTATCATGACACGTTGAAGGGCGTTTACTACGGTCCTGGCTGTGTGCACACAGCCCTCCCAACATTACTCGCCGTCTTGGGCGGCACCAAGGCCTTGGTCATCACTGGAAAGTCCCTCCGAGAGAAGGTCTACTTTTATGAATTCATTATATCCGTGCTGACGTACTTTCTATTCAATCCTCAAGACAAACGTGGTCGCCAACGTTGAACAAATCTTGAAAGATAACGGGGCTTTTGCTGCGACCTTCTCAGAGATAGGGCAGCATGCCCCTGTTCAAGGCATCATCCGTGGCATCGAGGCGTTCAAGGCTGCGGGAGCCGACATCATCGTATCCATCGGAGGTGGCTCACCCATCGATGCAACAAAGGCTATCATCTATCGCCTTCAGAAACAGACCGGGGGCAAGTTTCTCAATCATATAGCTATCCCGACCACCCTGAGTGCCGCCGAGTACAGGGTAAGTCTCTCATAGCCTTCCAAAGACCCCCTATCAATGGTTCATTTCATCAGGGCAGTGCTGGATACACCGACGAGCAAGGCAACAAGGTCGGCGTTTTAGACCCCATGATTACCCCTGCTGGCGTCATTCTCGACGCTGAGTTGACATTGGCCACCCCGGAGGAACTATGGTACGCCTCGAGGCTATCTCTTGCATCTCGTGCTCAACATGAGGCACATGCAGGCTATCGACGGGCCTTCGAGCCTTGGACCATGCTGTTGGTATGCCGTAGTCCATTCCTACATGAGCTCGGCGTTAGAGATTCATGTTGAATTGCAGAAGGACTCTACAATCCTCTACTGCCATATCCCATCAAGGTGTTCTGTTATGCCGCCTTGTCAGACCTCTTCAAATATCTCCCAAAGAGCAAGGCACAGCCTGGCGACCTGGAAACAAGACAGCGTCTATTGATAGCGGCATGGATGAGTCTTTGGCCTGTCAAGATGGAAAAATACGGGTAAGAAGATACCCTAAACACGGGGCAATTCCTCACAGTCCTCTTCAGTCCCCTTGGATTGTCACATTCGCTTGGTCATAAACTTGGTGCGACCTACGGAATTCCGCACGGAATCACATCTGTGAGTGAAAGGGCTTCTTGATCCGAGGACTTCGGAACTCAAGGGCTTTGGAAGTGTTTGACGCTTGCTCCCGTCGTGACTCTTAAAGCCGAAGTTGCAAGTCCCTCGGATAAGGCAGCGCTAGCAGAGGCTTTGTTTTATCTGCGGGAACCCAGTACTGGTTCGGTCGAGGGGGATGTCAGACGTCTAGGAAGCAAGATCGATGAGTATGTATACCTTTGTCTGCAAACATGCGCGGCCAGGACTGACAGCCATTGACCTAGACTCGTGCGCGGCCTAGGGTTGCATCGCACACTCGCCTCGTACAATGTTCCAAGGGCCAACCTACCAACTATTGCAAAGCTGGCCCTGGCAGCTGGGGACGATCCGGAACTTCAGCGCGAAGTAGAAACATTGCTAGAGAGCATCTACGACGCGTAACAGAGGGACCGGAATTAGACTGTCCAGTTTTGGCTGCGAGCGTAAACGTCAATTCTGTATGAGTTAGTTAGTTGTAGTACAGAGAAGCCTGTATGTCATGTATGTCAAATATTCCCACTCTGGCGATGTCTAGGTGCAGCCTGAGACGGTGACCGCTTGGGTGACTCGACCCGGCCGTGGATTCAACGGCCCGTGAAGTCGAACATACGCCATATGATTGATATGCTATCCTAGCTTTCTCGTTGGACAACGGTCCAGTTTCACCAGGGTGCCAGTGGTTTGGGTTCCTGTACATCGTGACAGGGTCGCCCTGATTCTCAACTCGGCCGCTAGGGTGCCCGACCCACCACCAAGCGATGTACCACTGTTGTGCATGGGCTCTCTCTTGCTGAAAAGATGCTGAACTTTAGTGTCGACCTGGGAAAACAGGTTCTGGAGGAACAAACCACTGCCATCTTCTCCTTGATTACAGTGCTCACTTCTGAGGCACGGAGATACTCCCAAACAACAATGTGGATACTGAAAACCATAACAGAGATCAGCACCATCGTGTATGATGACACAGAGCTCACGTCATTCTTTTGTTGGATTACATGGGATTGTGAACACTGAAGACGAGCTTAGCCATTTCGTCCACCTGCAAGATTTTCGTGACAGGAAAATCTCGCATGGTGGACGAAATGGCAGTGCCAGAGCTCTGGATGAGAGAGACGCAATGAACATGCTCTTGAGAACACTTCATGGAACTGATATTCTTCAACATGATTTTGTGGTGGTTTCCGCTATTCGCGCTTCCGATTCCACGCCTCTTGTACGGCTTCGGGTTGACGGTGTCGTGAGGGAGTGATGTCACAGAATGACGTATCAGTTAAAGGGTCACTCGTGGATTAGGGGAGACTGCATATAGTTGGGGGGCACAGGAAGTCACATCAGAGACTGAACAAAGGATCGACGATTGCAACTCACGAATGGGATGCTGACTGCTCATCCTTTCGAAGGACTCCTATAACGCGAGGTATAGGTATGCATTGAGTGAACACTGACCAGTCCGTGCTTGAACGCCTCACTAACCCTCGAGCCATCTAACAACGTTTCCCGTAAACTGTGGATCTTTTCTACCAGTGTCGTGTACTTGGGCATAGTGTTGGCACGAATCCCGAGTTCTTGAACAGTTGGCATAGAGGGTTTCTGAGTTCAGTGGAAAAAGCTGATGGAGCTTCGCGTCCAGTTTTATGTGTTCATCCTCGTTGAAATCTTCAACGAGCTCGAGATGTCTACGTCCATGGTGATGGAGGGGAAATGTCGCCACTTTTGGGGAGCATCCACTTGCGTGCGGTCATGTCCCAGGACTCAGCTAGCGATGACTAGGGTGAGACGGTGACCGCTTGCCATGGGTCACCGTGGATCCAACGGCCAGGCTGAACTCGAAGATACATAGCAGCAGCTTTTCTCGTTGGCAAACGGTCATGAAGGTGGCTCTAGGACGGCTTGAGCGCTGTCCGTCGCGACGGGTCGCCCTGATTCTCAACTCGGCTAGGCTCCCCAACCCATCACGAAGTCGTACCCTTTATTCTCAAACCTCGTTCTCCAACTTCTCTGCTACTCTTTCACACCCACTGGGCACGGACGTCCACAGCGTGTGCACAGGTCTAAGAGTGAGGCCATTGGTGATACAAAGGTACCGCTCCGGTGTCTCGACCGCACCATAACTTGAAACACGCCAAACTGACATGTCTCCAGGTCTTCATTGACATCTCTCCTGGCACCGCTCCCAAGTACAGGGCTTTCCCCATCCATGTCGCAACAAAGGTCCAACTCAAGCTCGTCCAAGTCTGACGACGATGCGAGGAGCACCGAGCAGAGTGCGCACAACGGTGCCTGTAACCATGGTCATAAGCACTCCGGCGACCATTCACATTCGCATTCGCACTCTATCTTTCATTCCCATTCGCATGATGACCATGACCATACTCATGGTGCGGAACAGATTGTACATGTCTTGGAAGGAAAAGGTTTGTTGCCCATTGCTGCGTGTCATGTTCTGGCTCAACGCGCGGGATGCAGGCGACCGGGGTAGTCGAATAACCTTGCTTGGGCTGTTCGTCAACGTGGTATTGACGAGTACGAAGGGAATTGCAGCCTGGTATATGCACTCCGCATCACTGCTCGCCGATGCAGGTCACTCGTTGAGTGGTCCGTGTCCTTCTTTGTGTGGCATGGCATGAATGCTCATCGTTGTCCTCAAGACCTGTTGGGTGACTTTGTTACCCTGTTCTGCTGGAAGTTGTCTAGAAAACCACCTTCTGGATTATACCCATATGGCTTTGCCAAGTTCGAAACGCTCGGAACTACAACAGTGTCCATTCTGTTGATCGGCGGTGCTCTTGGTATAGGCGTTCATTCTTACCACCTTTTAATGGAGGCTCTCTCGGCTACCGTGTCTACCCTCCCTCCCGGTTCACTCCACGATATTTTACAACAAGTTGCCTCTGTCGGTCACCACATCCCATCCGTTGGGCATGCACATACACACGTGGACGTACTTGATCCCAACGCCGCATGGTTTGCAGCCGTCAGTGTACTATCCAAGGAATGGCTTTACCGCATCACGAAAAAGGTTGCCGACGAAGAACACAGTCCTGTATTGTACGCGAATGCGGTGCACCACCGGAGTGACGCATACTCGAGCATGGTCGCATTGTTTGCCATCCTAGGGTCGTCCGTCTTCCCAGCCCTGCCACTCGACCCACTCGGAGGTACGTCGGCGATTCGTGACGAACACCGCGCGGTCACTCACCTAGGGTTTTTGATCAAAAGGTTTGCTCGTGTCGTTTGTCATTCTTCGGCAGGGTGTGGGGCTGCTTGGTGGGGCATTTGCGGAACTGACCGATGCTGGAATTTCACAGAGTTCGCGAGATAAACTCGTGCATGCGCTGGACCCTTTGCTTCACCATGGTGTCACGAACGGCGATGCCGTCACCATTCTTAAAGATACTCGCGTGCTTGCGATCAAGGAGTTGAGAGCGAAGCGAGCTGGTTCGTTGATACACGTCGACCTCACCGTTGAGGTACCCCACACGACGGCCGTCCTGGCCACGTCCGAGTTGGAGAAAGAGATTACCCGGTTGCTCAGGGACGCGAGGAAGGAGGTTTCAGAGGTCAGAGTCAAGTTTCATCCTGTAGTCATGTAGGATGCATTCCTAGACGTCTATATCTTCTCTTGCATACTATTTCACTCGCGTTGGTACTGGCACGATAATTTATGTATGTATCGGTTCAGATCATGTATGACGCGCGGAGTTCAGACCGATCCCGTCAACCGAACGAGATGCACTGCGTTGCGTTCCGCCTGGTAAAACTCCCACTCGAACTCGGAACTATGCCAACTCATGGAAGAGATCAAACCCATGTGACTGCCGCAGTCATCCGCACACTAACTGCCATATAAATGACATGATAGACTCCATCAAAGGACACCCTACCGAGGACACCGTGGTATGCACCGCAGAGAAGACATACACCCTACGCTCCGTGGTACTCTCCACCGCTCATCTTGGCGCCTTCAAGGGCGGACCTGCACGTCCGGGACCAACTGCACGATATGCTCGAGTTGGTCCCGTCCGTTCCTAAGTTGCACAACCTGTCTGTGCTGCTTCGTGGGATAGAGTATTATTATGACGAGGGGGATGAAGACCGACGCGTCAGTCACGTCACCCGCGCTGTCCGAGTGTGAACTTACTGACAGTGACATGCATCGCGCATTTTTTCAGGCGACGCTTCCGACATACAGCTACGAGCAAGCCCGGGCAAAGATTCAAGCGAGCGAGTCCGAGTTGCGCGTCGGTCTCAAGGAACGGCGTGTCCTCGTTCTAGATGGTCTGCGTCCCCGTCTTTTTGTTTATCCTCTTTTTTTTTTCACCATGGCCTCGGTGCATGCAAGCTACCTTCGACCGATCGCCCCCGCGCACCTACCTCGTATCGCTCAGCCTCGTACACGACGCGGCACCCGTGGACGACTTGGTGTCTGCTCTGGCGGACGATCACGACATCTCGCGGGAGGTGTCAACCCAGGTCATGTCTTGGTTCGGCCAGATCGAAGAGAACACGTGGAAGATGGATGTCAACGCCGTCGTCGCCGAAATCGGCTTGGGAATCATCCGACACCACAAGGTACTTCCCTTTTTCTCCATCGCTCCCCCCTGCTTCGATCTGAGCTCGATCTGACGTGGCATCGCGTCGCGGATAAATAGCACGATCCCATTCTAGAGACAGATTTCAGGACGAAATGGAAGAATGCCGTCGGTGACACGTTCCGACGAACATAGCGCGCAGCAGGAATACTATTACATTAACACGCAACAAACCTGATCATCAACACAGTTATAAATTCTTATTCGAAGAATCAATTATCGAACTGATTGGACCATAGTCTCCCACCGCAGTAGAAATCGGTGGCTCTTCGAGCTTGAATCTTCACAACTCCATGGCATAGCATAATTCGTCATCTCGGTCTTCATCGTCATCGCGGCCTTCATCGTCATCGCGGCCTTCATCGTCATCAGACTCGATACTGTCTTCTTCGCCTGTCAGCCATGCAGGAACACTGTACCAGACTGGTAACAATTGTCGGGTAATCTGCAGAGACTCTGAATCTTGCCTCGGATGGTCAGCTAGCAGTTCGTCCAAACACAGGAGTTGATTGTAGTGAGCATCGTCGTCAGGGCGAATGATACCCCAGGTTTTGTGGGTGCACTGGTATGCTCGGATGCCGTATCTGGGATGCTCCTTTGGGGACTTGGATGTTGTACGTGCTGAAGCACGCTCTCCACTCTGATCGACAACCACATTAGGTGTTGAGTTAGGAGGAGCTGTAACACCTAATTCCGCGACCAGTGTGACATAGGGCCGTACGTCTTCTGTGGGGTGCGGAGGAAAAAAACCGAGCTTCTTTGCATCAATGAGGTATGCATTGACAGAGCTGGACTGATGCCGCACGAGAAGTGCAGACATTGACACTTCTCTAATTTTTTTGTCCCTGTCGAGTAAGATGGGGATAGCAATGTCAATGCTTTCTTGATTGCTGCACCCCATGATTGCTGCACCTCTCAAGAAACCCATCATCATCCCTCTTGTTGTGATAAGGGAGCTGTCAGCTGCTTTGGCGAAATGAGTGAACTGAACAACTGCATTTTTGAATGTATCTTGGAGAATGCTAGGGGAGGCAGCAAGTTTGTTGGCTGGTCCACAGCCCAGGATTGAGGTGTGAAAGTCTTCAGTGAAAAGGGCTTTCAAGAATCCAAGAAACCTGCAGCCTGCACTGAAATTTGGACTCTCATTACCCTCTACTTTCTGCTCTGCAATGATGGCCTTCATGTAGGCCTCCCTGAGGACAAAGCACATGCCCACCTCCCCCTTCTGACCCAAGTCTATCAGCCCATGGTCAAGATCTCTCTTTAGGAGATGAACCATGTGAAGGGGGCAGCCATGTGTGTAGTGGTACATCTGATGTGATGCAGCTTCTGCAAGGAATGGCTCAGATGGGTAGCCTGACTGGATGTACATTCAATGATTTGGAACTGAAAAAGCAATCCTCATGTGGCTTGCAACCATCTCCATTTCACATTCATGTGCATCCACCCACTTTGGTTCGTAGTCGATTGTGACCAGCACATCTAGTATCACAGCCATTGCAATGTCTGAGTGGCTTGATGCAAAGATATGGTCATCGAAAAGCAGTTTTTTCCACGCCAGGTTCAACATGTCATTCAGGAGCTCAGCATCATCCTTGCCATCAAGCATGGTCCAGAATCTATGGTACTAAGTTAGCCAATAGAGACTAATGGCTAGTAGGACATACAATGGTCTCCCAAACCTTGTCAGAAATTCAAGTTTCTGGATATCTGCCAGCCATAGTCCAGGTTGAAGAGGAAAACTGGGATGGCAATTGAAACATCAGCAAACCTACATTTTTTTCTGGGTCATTGAAATCAATGACAAGACTGACAGACCTGAATGGCCTAATCAATGATAGATTGACCTGACTGACTGAACTAATTTACTGACAAGCTAATAAGCTAATTTATTGAATGGACTGGTTAACTAACTAACTAACTAGCTGACAAATTGACAAACCTGACACATCTGACTGACTAACCAACTGACTAACTGATCAGCTGATGGGCTGATGGGCTGACTTGGCTGATTGACTGACAACCTGACTGACTGATAGACTAACATGGCTGGTTGATTGGTTGACTGACTGACTGATGGGATGACATGACTGACAAGACTGACCAGATGATTAATTGATTGACTGGCTGGACTGATGGGACTGATATCACTGGTGAATTGACAAGCTGATATGC
>JBBPJP010000447.1:0-22917 GCA_038088775.1 Boletus barrowsii | reverse complement strand
TCTCCTCTATCCCCCTCCTCGTCAGAGAGCTCACTCCTCCCCCAGAGCAGTCCATTCTTCCCGCTCGTCCCCATCCTACCACACCAACCCCCGCCCCACGTTCTCGTAAGCAGCCTCGGTGTGGTGGAAAGGTTTCGTTCGGACTCCCCACTTCCACACTCTGAACTATGGGAAACCGTGGAATGAGAGGCAGAGGAACTTTGCGAGGCCTGACTCCTTACCTCTCCACTCGTCGATATAACAAGGACGACGCGTCGACGCCCTCACCGTCGCCCGGCTCCTCCTCCAACCCAATAGACGTGGACTGCCTCGCTACTCCCCCTACTCCCGCTCGTCCCGCCACTTGATGTTTTACTTGCAACGAGCTAGGGCATATTCGTGCAGATTGCGGCCACTACATGTGTCCTCTCTGTCGCATTACCGCTCCCGGCCATATCCAGGCCTTCTGTCCTCGTCGTCAATGCCTCCTTTGCGGAGAAATGGGTCATTCGGACTCGTTTTGCCCTATTCACCCCAACCCTCTAGACGATGCGGATTTCACCGATTACGAAGTGAATGAGGGAGACGAAGGAGTGTAGGAGTCTCACAGGTGCTTCGACCGTACAACGGGGGTAATGTTACGGTCTATGAAGGGGGTAGTCATTTTTCACTTGATTTTCTTTGACTCTTTCGCTCGCCTTTCCTAGTCTCGCTCTATCATCACCATATGTGGTTGTATTCGTAGTGGAGTCGTCCTCCACACTACCAGATACATTCTCTCGATCCGTTTCTCTTTATGTCTCACATGGCGCCCTGCCCATACCCATTTAGTCTTTCCTTCCATTTCTGTCCGCAGTCTTTCTTTCAGACTTCCCACTGCGGACTGCGCTTTACTGCGCATCTCTTTACTGCAGACTGCGCCTTACTGTGCATTCCTTGTATTTCATACTTATCCACAGTCACTGCGGACTACGCTTTACTGCGCATGCTGCGCATACTTACCTCGCACAGACCAGGGGCCTACCGTATATATAGTCTTGTACTTTCGCCTGTATTTTCCCTTAAGCTAGTTCTATGCAATATAGCGTTATTCTAGTGACCTTCGAGTCTAGTGAGCCTCCTCAGGTACCTAGATAGAAGAGACCTGCCGAGTCTTCGCATTGTCTCGAAGATAGGCCTCAGACCTCAGAGATCCTCGTCCCTCTTCACTCTTTCGTCCTATGTTCTTCGACCCGTATCGCAGCATGCTCCATCATCACTACGCTGTGCATTACAGTTGGCATGATCCAAAAGGTGGAGAATGACTCTAGCAATTTCCTTACCAGTGTGAGAGGCAGGAATATAGTGGAATGTGATCAGGGCAGACTTCATGGTAAGCTTTGAATGCTCATCATGTCCAATCCAATGGGCCATTAGCACAAGGTACAAGTTGAGCTTCTCAGCAGACCACACGTCTGTCATGTACAAAATTGTTCCGACCACTTTCTATATAGAGAATGATGAGAAATGGGATGAAGTTACTAGTATTACTTGACATACCTTAAGCTCTACCTTGAGCTGCATAAATGTGTCTCACCAATGCTGAAGAATAAGTTTGCAATTCTTTGTACAATGAGGAATATCTGAGTCTTTCAAGTCGCTGTGAAGAAAGAGGAGAGGTCTTCAAAATTCTGGACATTCAACCAGATGGATAGCCTGCCATGCAACGTCAGTGAAATGTCAAGACCACAATAAGACTTACTTGGTCATCAGCAACAATGAACCTGACCAGAAAATCATGCAGATTCTCAGTGGAGAATTCAGGGATCTCAGCATCAAGGTTGACTTTAGGTGGTGGTCTGATGCCTACTGGAAGAACATTATTGGGCCCAGGAGGAGGAGTGGGGGACAGCCTGTTGATGCTCACACCTTCGCGTTTGAGTGCATCTCGAAGAGTATTGTAAGTATAATGCTTGCTAAAAGCGGCCTTGAGATAGGAAGACTGGACACGCCACCATTGTTGCATAATCTTGCAATGCACAGCATAATGGTGATGTAGTGTGCTGCAATACGGGGTGAAGAATGATAGCTGAATGGAGTGAAGGGTAACAAGTATTTGAGGAGCCCTGAAGGACTAAGGCTTATCTTTGCGACGATGTGAAGACTTGGTGGGTCTCTTCTATCTAGGTACCTATGAAGGCTCACTAGACTCAGAGGTTACTAGAAAAGACGCTGGTATTGTGTAGAACTAGCTTGAGGGGAAATACAGGCAAGAGATATGAGACTATATATATGGTAGGCCCCTGGTCTGTGCAAGAGATGAAAAATGGAATAATGGAGCAGGAGCCCGAAGGGATTCCATCTCTGTCTAAGTATGACTCAATGCGCAGCATATGGAGTCAGGACAAGTCATGGATGCGCAGTAAAAGCATAGTCCACAGTGATGAAGTCTGAATGAAGTGACTGTGGATGGAAGTGGAAAGGAAGATCTATATATGGTGTAGGCAGGGCACCATGTGAGATGTAGAGAGAAAGAGATCAAGAAATGTATCAGGTAATACAGAGGATGACTCTACTATGAATACAACCACATATGGTGAGAGAACAAGTCTGGAGATGAGTGAATGAAAAGTAAAGGAAAATGTGTACCCCCTGCTGTAAACTGTAACATTACCCCCTTCCTATGGTTAAAGCACCTGTGAGACCTCTTTGAGTTTGTGTCCCCTTCGTTGACTTCGTAGTCGGTCAGGTCAAAGTCATCAAGTGGATTTCGGTGAGTGGAACAAAACTCATTGGAATGGCCCATCTCTCCACACATGAGACAGCGATAGCGAGGACAAAAAGCCTGGATGTGTCTGGGGGCAGTGATGAGGCAAAGCAGGCATTTGTAATGTGTGCAGTCGGGGCAGATGTGACCTCATTGGTTACATGTGAAGCAATGAGCTTGGGTAGGGCAGCAAGGGATAGGGGGGAAAGAGTCTATGTTGATGGGATTGGAGGAAAAGCTGAGTGCCAGCAAGGGCATCGACGCGAAGTCCTTGTTATGGCGACCGGAGGTGGGAAATGGAGTTGCCTGTCTCTGTTTTCCTCGATTTCCCTGAGAACGGTTGCCCACAGCTTGTGCTGCAGATGAGAGTAGTCCAAATGAAACACATCCATCATGTCATTTGAGGTTACGAGTATGATGGGTGGGTGTCAGAGTGGTGGGATGTTCTCGAGTGGGAAGTACATTGGTGGGTTCAGGGGTAGGGGTCCCCCATCCAAGGAAAGGGATGGTTGCAAGGAACGCGAGAACATTGGGTGGCTGGCAGGGAGGTGAGCTACAGTTTCAGGGCCAGGATGGCTGCTAGATTCTCCAACAGGGCTAGTATCTCCGGTTTGGGAAGGTGGGTGAGCGGTTGGTGTCGGCAGAGGTGGGACAGGGAGTGGCTCAGTGGATGTGGAGTTGGAGAATGATCCGGGAGATCCAGGGGTGATGGTAGACGAGTGAACAGAAAAGTGTAAAGAAAATTGAGTACCCCCTCGTAGACCGTAATAGTAGGCTCTGTAAGTCTATCTGTAATCTACTGTGATCATGTTGCGCTACATTGCTGTACCACCCTGTACATGTCCATACAGTATGACTATGATTGTATCATGCTACATTGCTGTATCACATCTGTACTTGTCATGTCATTCTGTGTTCGATAGAAAGCAAATCTGTATTACAAAGTATCCTACTACATATCATCAATGAGATCTTTATCCTGCCCGTCAAACTCATCAGAATTGGATATGTCACCACCAAATTCATCATCACCATCATCATTGTCATTTACTTGCACCACGAAACCATCACTAGAATTTGTCAGAATGTTAGCATAGCCAGATAGAAATGTTTTGATACATACAGTCCACTTGCTGCCCATTCTACCATTGTATTTTCAAATTTGGGCCCATGATACTTATGGTCGATGATCTGCTCAATTTTCACCAATAACTTTTTGTACACCATTTCAAGTGCATCAGAGCTGAGTGGTTGGGGGTTGTTGCAACTGTACATCTTCCATGTTGTCAATAGAGTGTGAACCTGGGTAAACTTTAAGTCCATGCAGTTGTATGTAGGATTGAACTTACATATGCTGCCACCAGTGCAAGAGCCGCCTTGGGAATTGCACATTGAAACTCAGGAAAGTTGCAGAGGGACTTCGAAGAATTGCGGTAAAATGCGGCACGGCAAATGCTCTTGAGCGCAGGGTGTACAAAGTGGGACAACTGGCCCTGTACATAGTTTGTAAAGTCCTCCTATACATACATGTTACATTTGATCGTCAGGCCTGCCTTTCAAGTATTGAGACATTTGCAAAAGATTAGCAGCCCTGTCCTTGATGAATTGTAGGCATGTGCTTTGATTCGTGATGTGATCAGGTGCAGTCAGTTCATAAGCAACAGGGACAATTTCTTGTGCAATCTTCTTGATCTCACTGCGAAATGTCTGAGTGTCGTTGAAAAGCTAGAAGGATGTTAGGCATGAATAACCATAGTGACACCTTGCTTACTAAATGTGCCATGTCATTCTTATACTTTGGAAAGTAATCTAGTAGCACATGTAGTAGTTGGATCAAAGAGTGTCAAAGATCAAACAGAGCAACGTACCGGCCTCTATTTTCTTGCCCTCTTCCTCATAGCATGTTACAATCTCAAAGAGAATTTCTGAGCACTGACCAGACACGGCCATCTGTGCATGTGGAAAAGAATATGTTTGAAAGAGTGATAGGCGAACTTCAGCTTTCGCAGTTTCCAATAGCTCTGTCCACAGTTTCAGGTAGAATCCAGTTGTATGCAGCTTGGGTACAATGGTCCCTTTGGGATTCTTTGAGTCTTTACCATGACAGGGTTGGGCCAGTCCTGTTGAGGCAACGGTGGTAGTGTCATGAACCCTAGGTGCAGTGATGTCAGATTCACGATGACCCAGAGTGGGAGTGGCATTCTTGTGAGGTCTTGGCATGGCAGGGACATTCTTGCAAACCCTTGGAACAGTAGGGAGATCCTTGTGAGATCTTGGAATGGCAGGGGTGTTCTCGCAAACCCTTGAAATGGCAGGGAGATCCTCGTGAGGTCTTGGAATGGCAGGGGTGTTCTCACAAACCCTTGGAATGGCAGGGAGATTCTCATGAGATCTTGGAATGGCAAGGGGATCCTCACGAGCTCTTGGAACAGTAGAAACATTCTCGCGAGGTCTTGGAACAGCAGGGGTATTCTCACGAGCTCTTGGAATGGCAGGGGCATTCCCATGAGGCCTTGGAACAGCAGGGGCAGTCTCATGATGCCCTGGATTGGGAGGGGTGTATTTGCAAGACATTGGATCAGCAGCAGCATTCTCATGGGATCCTGGATCGATTGCATGAGCCTTCATAACTGTTACGATTCTTTCCTTTCGATCTTTTTCTCTCTTTGCTTCGTGTCTTATCTCTCCTTGAACTTATCTTCCTTTCTCCTAAGATGACTCATCCCTTATCCCCACATATCCTGCCGGCGTTTTGACAGCTCTCATTTACTTAGTCATCTTTCCTTCCATCAAGTTCCACTCTCTTCTATGCTTGCCCTAAACACTTGTATATCCAACATATATAAGTCGTAGATACTGCTCTAGCGTTTCCTCACACTTGAGCTCCTTTGTCTTCTTGTACCATGTACAATCTACTTGCTCTCGCCCCTTTGAACCACTGGTCTTAGCCCAGTACCTTTAACCCTTGTGTGGATGCCCCCACAAGTACCCTCGATCCTTCGATCCTCTTGATCTATAAGTTCTCATCATACTTAAACTCAACACTCACCTTGTTCCTCGTTTAACAAAGGCTACGCTCATGCCTACCCAGACCAAGCATAACAATAACCATAGTACTACCATCCCCAGACTTTTTTGCCAGATCTGAATTGCCTTCTTTTGGAGCCATGATCATCCACACAGTGAATCCCACTCCAAATGTTGTCAAGGTAAGTTGATGAAGGAGAGATACAACGGTGGTTAGTTATATGATGGTGATCAAGTAAATCATAGTCAGTTCTGGGCTGAAAAAAATGAGTGCATACTACAATCAGCACAATGAACACTCACAAGTTCATCACCTCGACGCACCACAAAATGACGTCGGGACTCCTCAAGATCACCCACAGTCTGAGAGGCACCATTCACCAGAGTACTGGAGTTGGAATGTGAATGACTAGGGGAGGAGAACAATTATAGAGAAAGATGATGGCGGGGCTGAAAGGGACAGCGCTGACCATTGTCCTTACTATTATGGCCACCATGTTCGTCGTTGTCATTGTCGTTGCCTTGCCCATCTTCTTGCTCATTGTCATGGCAAGCCTGCTCATCTTCATCCTCTTCTTGGCCATGTTGGTGATCTTCATCCATGTCCCTGTTATATTCGTCACCCACGGGAATATCGGCATCTAAATAGTAGTTTATTTCCTTGTCTTGCCACTCCCCAACCTGTTGTTTCCATGGTCTGAATAAAGCATCCCTACCAGTATGACTTAAGGTGAGTAACATCATGATAGAACTGAAAAGCACATACTATTGTCGTCACCCTTACCAATATCACCATGCAAAGAGATGTCAGACAATGATCTATTGAATATATCAGGTGAGTTGAGCAAGGAATGAGGCTTCGAATCCAATGATCTGTGAGACTGGGAAGGGGAAACAGCGCTCTTGGGACATTCCCTTTCATACTCCTCTACATCTTGTGTCCCAATGTGGGAAGCTGGCAGTTGGGGTTGTAAACTGAAGTGCCCTCTAGGGCCGGACTGCATAATCAGAGGCTGTGGATTTGCTAGCATTTCTACTTGCATGGTATTCACATCAGCATCCTAGGCTAATAGTTAGTATGTATGCCATGTAGTGATTGCCAATGAGATGTTACATTCAGTTTCTTGTCCAACTTCTTCTTACGAGTCCAGGTACACAGGGTTGGGGCCATCAAATTGACCAGTTCATTCAACAGAGCAGCCCTACTGGGCTGTCTGCCAGTTGTCCTGGGCAGTCCCTCAATGGTGTTGGCTACTTTTGTCATCTGAGCAATGTGCCTCCCCTTACCAGCCATCATGGGATTTCTAGGTCAGGTAAGTTGGGTGGATTGGGTTTCACTTTAGTGGAACGAGTTGCTCTCACCATTGAGAAAAAAGAGAGTGAAAAGGGATGAGGGACCAGAGAGCAACCTGGTACCCTGAGAACTTCCCAGTGGGGTCCATCACTTTTAAATGAACTAAATGGATTCTGCTGGTTTATTACCTCTTCATGAAATAAGCTAAGTGCAAACATGGTGGCATGGTGGCAAGTAAGCATTCAAAATGTTGGCATTGGCATCAGAAACCACATGATCTACTTAGTGGTAGGACAAACTGGATCTTGAATGACAAAACAATGGGTATATAGGGTTATTCGCAACATGCAATGAAGGTCAAGAGCAACAAAAAATAGAATAAAGTAATCCAACTGTGGTGATCAAGGGGAAAGAGAAGGGTAAGACCATCCACTGGGATGATTTGTTTCCCACTGACCACCCCTTCTATCATTTCAATTGATGAAATGGGTGAACTTGATCTCAAACGTCCTCAAGAAGAGCTTGATCATCATCATCATGACTTTGTCTAGCCTGAATTCAATGCAACACTGACAGGACTTGGCATCGTTACTAGCCCACCCCCATTGATCTTGATATCTCCGTTCAGAAACTGGTCATGTCAGTGCAACACCACCAATGATGCAATACCAGCATTGATCTTGGCATTCAACCCAAGCTCCAGCATCCACGCCCAGCTCTCCCATTCTTCTTCGGCTATGCAAAACCTCTCCCTTTCTTGTGACCACTCTTCCTGAACAGCGCTCCATTGTCCTTCAATGTTCTTCCACTTATTGAGCATTGTTGTCAGGGATTTCCGTTCCTGATCATGAGGTTTGCATACTGCCTTGAGAATTTCTGCCTGGGCATCATCCTGTGCAGATTGTTGTTGTTGCAGCTGTTGCTGAGTTGCCTGTACAAGTTCTTCCAAGACTGCAATCCTGGTTTGCAATTGTGAAGTTGTCGTCTAAGTGGCAGTGTGCTGTGCTTGCAAGGAGTTGTTGAACTCTACTGCTGTGTCTATTCGACCACTGAGCACCAACAATTGCTTGGCCAAGTCATTGATAGCAACCAATGTAGTGTCATGTGATCACTGTAGTGGCAATGACAATTGGGCCTCATGTTAGAGACTTGTCATTGTCCTTCCACCATGCCCATCCCAGTGGGCTCGGACGTCCGTGGGCAACCAAGCTCTGCTCAGCAACGCTGACATTCTTCATTGTCAGGGGCTAACTGGTCCTCATCTTCTTCATCTACCCTCCCAAACCATAAGGGATAATGGTGTGGATGCTAGTGGCATTGTCATTGTCTACTTGATAATCGCTGTTGTGCATGTTACCATGATGTTGAGCATCATGATCTTTGGATGGAGAGCCTGCTGCATGTCAGGAAAGCTCAAGTTTGCATTTGTGTTCATCCATGAGCTCACGCAGTGAAGCAACCTCAACCTTGATGGCTTCATGCTCTGTGAGGATGTCCTTGAGTGTGCGTACCTTGTCGACATGAGTAGCCAAGGAAGCTTGTGTCTCATGAAGCTGTGTGCAGAATTCATTGAGCATGGTAGCCGGAACAAATCTGGAATTGGTAGGTTGAGAGGGCTTGTGGGTTGGCTGTGATACACGGATAGGAGGGAAGTTGGGAGGAAAGTGAGGAAAGTTTGATGGCTGTGAGACAAGTCATCAGCAAAGCATAAAGTGGTGAAAGCGGTCAAGACAACCAGGGCAGAGCCCAAAGTGTCATGAATGTCATTCATCATGGTTGTCAGTGAGTGCAGCTCAGTGCCGGTGTCATAACTTTTCTAGCTTGGTTTGCAGATGGTTCAGAATATGGTTGAAGCTGAGACCAGGGGTTGCATGCTATGACTCATGCCACCCATGCCACCAAGTGCTTGGGAGTGGAGGGTCAGTCAACATTGTGCGGGTGGCATGGGTTGGCCCTGTGCAAACGAAAAATGAGAGGCACCAGATGTGCTCAGCTGGGAGGGACCGTGTCCTCTGTGTGTTCACCAAAGAGGACATCTAGGACGCTGCCCATGTAGAGGGGTTACAAATTCCCCAAATGTCCCTGGCAGGCTGCGACCTTGTGGTGGATGGTCATTTTGTTGTCCTCACCAATAATGCCAATGCCAAACTCCTGAGAACAACTTGAATGAAAGAGGGAAATCTGAGAATCAGAAGCAGCATACCACAATATCATCGTTTTTGAGTTCAAATGGTTCCGATTCAATGCCTTCAGGGCTGAGATGTTTGCTGTTGATAAAAGTACCATTTGAATTCTTGATGTCTTTGATGGTGTGGGCTGGCAGGACATGGTGAGTTGATGGTGGGTATACTAGGGCAAGATTTGATTTTGAGTCCTGCCACCAGATGATTGCTGTACTAGTAGTACCACTCACACAGTATATTGTTAGACATGGCATCATAGCCTACAAAGCTTCAGATACAGCATAAAAGAATTCTTTATCGAAATATTTGTTCAAAAAAAAAGTGTTGGAGGCATGAATGCTGTTTGAATAAGTCAAATGATTGTCTGCAACATGGCCAAAATGAGGTATGATGTGTGTGTAAGACTTGACCTGGTCTAACAGAAAAACTTCACCAAGGTCTTGCCCAGATGCACGACTTACTTTCCTAAGTACATGGAGACCTGTACTGGCCTCAGTCTGGGAACCACCGTGCTGAGGCACAACATCTTACCTTTGCACATAGACAAGAGCATGGCATGCCCAAGGTGACCAAGTTCTTCTTGGAGATGCGGGACACATGATTAGGCAAACAAGAACAATGGAATGCCCTGCATGAGATCCCAGATAAGTGAGAGACTATGCAGATGTATAACAACATACCAACCAGACCACAGATCGGCCATTGAGATGATTGGTCCACTTGTAGTACAGCAACATCGTATCGACCATATTTCCAGTCTCAACTGGGCAGATGGGCATGAATGGTAAATGTTGAGGGAGAGTTGTTTGAGTTGTAATACCCCTTTTGCTGGAGGCAAACTTTATACCACACTTGGAGGTTAGTGAATGGAAGCTCAACATCTAGAGAAGACCACCTTGGACCTCCAAAGGCATGGAAGTGGTTGTACACAGCTTGCTCCTGCTTCACATAATCGCCCAGTGCTGCCCAAAGATCTAGAAATTCAAACATCTCTGCAATCTTTTCGATCATTTTGCAATGCCAGGTTGGTTCAATGTTGAGGTGAATGGCTGTTGTGCCAGCAATGATAGTACAGGGTAGAAAGTGGGATGTGGTAGAATTGACCTCCTTTGCAGAGACCTTGAAGAAATTGGTTGTTTTGTGTTTTGCTGACCACAAATCTTTCAAGATAATGTTTGCGTCGCCATCATCACCATTGACATTGGACTCTGATTCATTATCACCAGGCTCTGCTTTGTCGTTGTGGACTGGCTGGGATGTTCAAAGAAATAATGCTGTCTCAAATTGCCGATGCTTCTCATCACGGTTGGGAGTATGGCAAATTTGGCTGTCATAGTCCTGATTGTTCGTCATAGAGGCTGGGTCCTTTACAACTTCAATATGAGCATGTTCTGTAGTATCCACTGACCATTGCAACATGGACCCAACTTGTGTGATGCTTGGAACAATGCTTTGCATCAATTCTAGCTTCAGGACATTGAAATGGTCCAACGGTCCATTCTGACCCTAACAGAGGCCATGGTCCAGGATTGCTTGCTTATGGTTATGAAATTTGTTGAGGGTGGCCTCAATCCTGTCCCACAATTGTGAACTGATAATGGGAGCCTGAGCTAGGTATCTGAACTCCATCAGGGCATGGATTGCGGTGATGACATTTAAGTCAGTAGCACCAGCAATTACAATGACAAGGTATCGTTGAACATCTCATTGGGTCTGTCTGCCAACTTGCTTTAGCTTTGTAATTCCACCTTTAAAATGGCGGAGGCCAGTGATCTTGGGGAGTACAGAGAAATGGAAATCAATTTCCACATCACCAAGGGCACATTTGCACCAGTGGACATTATGATCCCAACATTCCCAGTGCCAGTGATGGAGTGCCTCAGGAGTCAGAAAGAAGGAGGATTCTGCAAGTGGCCAGTCATGGAAGAAAGGGAATGCTACTCCGCTCAGGTGAAAAGGCTTGCATGCTTTGAAAAAAGCCTTGATGTCCACCTCAAGGTGCAAAACAGATTGAAGCTAGCTTAAAGTCATCACAGCAGTACGTGGTAGATGCCTATTATGATCTCTGAATCCCTTGCTTGAAGCTGTTGTGACTGGAGACATTTGGCCTCTTACACAAGCAACCAGGCAGGCTTCAGGGGTATTGGCAATGTATGAAACCAGTGGCGTGAAACAGTACTGTTGATTCCCAGATGGATCAGACATTGTACACCCATATTGTGCTGCAAGTTTGAGGGGCTGGAGGATAATGTCCAGGCATTCATGGAAGAGGTGGGTTTCAAGGAGCAAACACATTCTGGATGATTTGTGAAGGAACTTGGGAATTGGCATCAATGCCAGGAGTAGGAAGGCATGTGATGCAGCTTTGTTCTGCACATCCATCTTGATGTTGGCTAAACTGATCAACAATGGATGGGCAACCTTGCCTCCACATATATTGGTAATATGTGTTTGATCTGATGACAAGATAATTCTACAGAGTGTGGCACCAATGGGGAGTTCTTCCTATAGTAGGCACTCAATCTAGGTATCTCCGAGTCTGATGGAGTATAGATCCTTACCTACATTTTCCAGCACCCATACCTACTCATCCACTCGTCGTACAGCCTCACATCATGCTCAGCAGAGGTATACATGCGGTACAGGACAAAATCCATCTTTCCAGCAAACAAAGGGTGGTTGAATAATGATTTGACACAATCGAGGGCATCATGGTAGTATAAATGAACCAGTTCTTTCGTGGGATAAGCAGTAGGGACAATCCTGTAGGTCCATCACAGCCTAGATGGTAGACTCAGCACAGGAATATAGCTCTCATGCTATCCAAAATGAGAGAAGTAGCATCTTGATCTGGTAGTAGGTATGAGTCAGTAGAGGACTTAGATGGACACAACGTCTAATCCATGTATGATGCCCAAAGATAAGTACTCATCAATAGCATGCATACTAAGTCCTGACTTCAAGAGAAAGTTTGCTACTGCCCAGTCATTGGAATCAGCAAAAGGGTAATAGGGATTGGTCAGGTGTCATTTCTGATACTGATCTTGATTGAATTTAGAGAGGAATGTGTCACCAACTCCATAGATAACAGGTGCACCTTCATAATAGTCTGTCACCCAGCTGTGTGGGTTCGGGGCATCTTGAACAAGGCCATCATCTTCTATGGTAGTGTCTTCATCACCAGTTGCTGCAAAGCCAGACTGATAGTCTGGCCCTTGCCAGTGGTCTAGCTCCACATCTGGATTGTTGAGTTGGCTTGGAGAGGGTGGAGAGAATGGGGGTGGTAAGCAAGTGGGCAATTGTGCACATTCAGGAAAGGGAGCATGGGGAACTTTGAGTTGGTGCTAATAGTTGTTGTTGTGGCACCCAGAATGGGGCTGTTGGAGATGTTGCGTGACCCTCTCCAATGTCAGAAAGGCTTTAAGACACCTGGGACAGTTAGGCATTGTAATGTAGAGGAGCAAGACACATCAAGTGTCAAAGTGTTGATAAGGTTTTAGAGTAAACAAACACCAACTTTAGTTTTCTCTACAAGATCGCTCCTACACCATCTCCAGTCCATATACAATATATCCAGTGTGTTCAATTCGCCCAGTTTGGCCTCAATGTGATTGTATGACGTGGTGAGCATGTTTGCTTGCTCGGGTATGTATGGCTGACTTTTCCAGGTCTCGTCTTGGGACATCCATGTCAATGTGATTGGCAGGCATACGAGTTCTGGATTATATAGGAGATGGTTTGGATGGTGTTGGTACATCTGTTGTCTCGCATTTGTACCTCTGACGCTGATCCTAAATTGCCTTGTCTTCAGCTGGTGATTGCATTTCGACTCATCTGGACTTGCACAGCATGCACCACTCACATCCACCCACTTTTCTCATTGTGTCTGGCATCATCAACAATGTCTCCACTGCTCCAATCACCCTCAACATCTTCCAACTCAACTTGCTTGCCTGGATGGCCTCTCAGCCTTCTATCTTGAGTCTGTGCATTTGTTTTGATGTCACACTCACTCTCATTGCTCCCAAGGTGTACCCTATCATGTTCACTGCCTTCAACAATACCTTCCAAGCCTCGCTGTGCCTGGCACAACACTAAGATTCTGCATGTGGCTGTTCATTATCATTGGGCACGATGCAACTCATTATCTTGTCACTAACTAGTTTGGTGATTGTGGGAATTGCTGGTCCTTCTTTTCCATTAGGGTTTCAAATCCAGTCTGGGGTATGCCCCAGACTATAAAACACTTCTGTATTGTCCAAAAATATATCTACTTTCACTTGGATTGTGGGTCACCATTCTCCCTAAGTTTCTTCTTCTCTATGAAGGTCTCATTGGTCATTGTCGTATGTTGCCCAAGCCTTCTGTCTTCATTTGTCTCCATCTGTCGGTCATCTGTGGCATGGATATGTCGTTCCATTATTTCATCTGGATTATTTCCAGATTACCTTTCTTGCTCTTCGATGCATCTTGGTTACCCCTTCAACCACAATAACTACATCAAGAACCCCTTGGGATGAGTCTATCTCACACCCACCCTTTCTATCAGCTTGTTCCTTTGGGACAGCATCCCATGTCTACTTATCTACTTTACATTGTACAAATGCAATTGGCCTTCCTGTGTTCATGCTAAGGATGCTGGGTTCAAAAACATTGTGCCGAAAGCCTCATGAGTGTTAGTATTCAAGTCATCCATCATACTAGTAGGTAATTCCAAGTACCTGGCACACTCAGCAATTCTGATCCTTTTCGCATGTTGAAGGCCAACTCAGGATCTGTAGTGTCCTCTGCACAAATCACAATCCTCAGTATGTTGTGGGGCTTCCATGCTGGCACTGGAAGCGACCATCCAGGGATACCCAAACACTCAGGCTTGCAGAGGATTTTTAGAGTAGTTACCTCAGTCCTTTCTCTTTTAATGGCCATAGTGGTTATCATTTATCATTACTAGTAGTACTGTCCTCTGTCAATCCACGATGATGTTGATCAAATGATAACAATTTCGCATCCAATCATATGCCTCGCAGCAAGGCTATCATTACAACTCTGAGTCGCTAACTTCAAAGTGGCCAGCATGCCAATTCAACAGTTTTTTTTCTCCTCCTGCCATCATTGAAAATGGCCCATACTGCTCAGATGTCTGCAAGTCAGGCCTGGGAGACGCTCAAAAGCCTTTGGCGAAGAGTCTCTCGTGCCAGGCTCATTCTAAGTCTACTTGCAGCCATAGTATCATTCTTGATATGCCCAACGCAGATACACTGGAATCTCTACCTTCCTCAGATCCCCCATCCATGCCTTTGCAACCTTTCCCTCATGCTTTGCAAGTCTCCTGGACTTCTGTCACTAGTTTGAGTGGAAGGAGATAGGCAGCAGTGTTTCAGGACCCGTGGACCATCCAAGACCTGCCTGTGCATAAGACCAGCATTGCACAATGAATTGTGAATGTAGCCAACATTGTACTCAGCACTTGCCAGTAACTTCCTAGCCTCCTTGGCACGGTGTCTGTATAGATTGCAGAGAGTGTAGTTTTCCTCACTCTTGGCCTTGGCAAGTTCTTGCTGGAGCTGACAGATGGCACAGCAGGACCTTGCAACCTCAAGAACCAACTGTGTATTCTCCATTTCAAACTCTATTTGCTTGGCATCTGTCAACTCTTCTTGAGGTGAGTTGTGAGTCAGCTTCAGATCAAAGTTCGTGTCAGTACAGTGTAGAGCAATCCAAGAATGTACATCACCTTCATACATTTCGATACCAAGGAATCCTATATTGCCAATGGCGATCCTCTGACCAGTACAGGTGTCATGAACTGAGAGAGGATGGACGATTTCTGTACACCAATAGTGCCAATAGCACTGGGAGTACCGACAATAGAAGCTGGGCCCCATTGACAGCGGCATTGTGAACAGCTGTCAATGTACATAAATAGTTTTATGTCTTGATTGATACTTACATCATATTTTAAGCAGATCATTCAGGCTCTCTGTAGATGTAATCATATGACTGTTGTTGCACTGGCATGTTGTGTCTTGCTCACTCTTTATATGTATCTCCGTGCCATACTGTCATATTGTATCTGTGTGTGCACTCTGCAATACCAATAGCTTCTATAATACTGTCTATTCATATGTAACTAGTGTACTGTGAGCTCTGTGAGTTCCTGTGGGCTCAAAACACTATGCAATATGTACATACGTCTGTGATCGATGTGAGCATTGGCGGGTCTGTATTACCATACACGTGTAGCGTGTGAAGTGATGTAATGTGATGTAATGTGATGGGTCGCTGTCATGCCATGTGACTGATACCCTGTACAAGTAAAGCGAACCCTTCGGACGTGTGCAATGAAATTCATGATTAAATGCTTTAATTTACAGTAGAAATTTCTTGTAGACTACATTAGCACACGTCTTTTCTTCATTTGATTCAGAATTGGGTGGAAGGAAATTCCCTTGTGCATAACAGAGCCATAGTGTGGGTACATTGTCATACACGGGACAGGGCAGTATACAGCTGTCCATGTGTGAAAGGATCAATGCATAGATCGAGAACAGACTGGTCAAGTGTTAGACCTTGACAGCCATTGAAAGTGGTGGCATACGCGAGATGGAGAGGAAATTGTTTGCAAGTTACAGTCCAATCAGAATCCACAGGGGAGAAATTGAAGGAAATGCATGGGATACAATGTGTACTGAGATTTGGATCCTCCAGAAACTGCACTTCAATGAATTGATGATGTACCACAGTCACACGCACGCAAGCATTGTGTACTAAACCCTTTTCAACCGATAGATTTCATTGAAGTGCGCAAATGGCATTCTCTTTAATGTTCAGTTGATGAGGGGGCACCCCTGGGTGGTGAAGCATAGTAAGATAGTCCGGAGTGAGTTGTGGAGCGTCATTAGGAACATTGTCAGCCTCCTTCAGTGTATCGGAACTGTATAGGTAATCTGTGTTTTGCATTAGAGGAGATCAAGCTCTTTCAACCTTTGAAGTCGCATACAAAAATCTCCAGGAAGCTTATCTAATATCTTGTCATTGAACGTGTCGATGAACATGTTTCGAGGAGAAAGAAATGCATGCTTGAGCGATAGTATAGGATTATGCAGTATGTCAGGTGAAAAGAGAAAGTTGACTGCATCTTCAATGTCAGTCGTTGATTGCACATAAGGAAGGGTACGTTGAGACCCAGAGTGGTCTTCACCAACATCATCAATGAAGTGCATGAATTCAGGATCAGACATTGTTCAAATTGCGTTCACCAGCATGTAAACCCATATTTTCAGCCACAACTGAGAAATTTTGATTGAAGCTGCAAGTGTAGCCATTCGCCACAGCCTGGAATGACAGGAGCAACCTGTCAGAAGTCACCACTGCCAATCAAAATTTTTCCACCAAAACGGAAGGTTGAAATGTTGTGTGATATGGCAACAGAGTGAGTCTACACTATCCCAAGCAGCTTTGTTTGCCATCGGCAATTTGTCCCAGATTATTGCACTTGCTTCTCGAATGAAATCAGCATAAGCAGAATGCAGTGGAATCTTGGACTGTAGATCCACATCGTCATCTGTGACTGGGATCCCAAACATCCAGTGGGCAGTTCGTCCTCTGTGATATGCAATTGCAGATAACGCACTGGTTCTAACAACCAGTATGATATGAAAATCTGCACGTAGAGTTGCAAGAATGGTTTGGATGAGAAACATTTTACCTCTTCCAGGATGACCCTTGACAAATGACATGGAGTGTGGGAGATTATTTGCATGGAATGAACACATGATGGCATGATATGCCTCGCATTGTTCATGCATGAGAAGAGCTTGGTGGTGTTCAGCTTTGCCGGTAAAAAGATGATGATTTTCTTGTAAGTCAGACAAATCCTCCATAATTTTGGTTGTTCACAAGCAGGGGACAGGTAATCCAAAGTCTTGCATCTTTCTACCCGACAGCAAGAGGAAGTGTGTGATGGTCTCCAGAGTTTTTTGTAGCCCTTGTTTGTCATTTTGGTAGTGAATGATGTAGTCAACACTCATCTGTTGTGCAAATGCTTCCCATAGTGGCATGGCTGGAAGGAGAAAGAAGAGGAAACATAGTTGACCCGGTGTACAATGACAATCCACAGCCTCTTGTAATGTGAACTGCCCCTCATTTTCATCAGTGAACAGACCACACTCTTTTGCTGCTTTGTGAAATGAGCGGAAAAGGACTCCATCGATGGTACGAAGATCAGTGAAGGAGATTACGGGTTGATGAAGAAGAAGTGTGCGAACATAGAATAGTTCACCTCGATTGGGTAAGATGGTGGAGACGCAAACCACTTTTTGACCCTGTGCAACTCTACAGGAAGCTTTCTTTCGTGTGACTCCTGGTGCTTCTTGTTCTAGAAAGTCACGATTGGTCAGAATGACATTGTCATCAAAAGCGTAGAGAATGAATTGTTTGAAGTATTCTTCGTATCGTAGTTCTGTGAGAGCAGGTGAACGGAGAAAGTAACGATTGAGAAGGGAAGTAGAAGACCACTGTCCAGCTACACAATGAAACTGGGGTGTGTTTTCTCCAGGAAGATGAACTGGGAGACATTCCACTGAAGGCTCTTTGTGAGTGATGTTATAACCCAAGATGCGCCACGCACTCTCAGGTGCAGACAGATATTGAGCTTTTTGAAAATCCTGGATTTTGTTTGGAGGGGGTGCATGCTGTGGACTGTCAACATCATCTGTGAGTGTGAAGAATGTGGAGTCGGGACCTTTGTACAGATATTTGTACAGGTAGCTGAATACTCTCACGGTGTAAGCGACTTTGAAGTGAAAGTGACAATCGGCAATGTTTAGCAATGCGGGACAGTGAGGGACAACCCAAACATCTTCTTGTTCATGTCGATGCCATTGAACATGACCAAATTCATTGATGGAAGTAGTAGCAGTAATCGCATGAGGAAAGTCATAGATGCAATGACCATTTCGATTGCAATGACTACCAGCATGGGATAGGTGATTTTCATGATGAATCATGAATTTCTGAACTTTTTCATGCAGCAGAGGATCATTGTGAGGCAACTCTGCAGAAATTATGGAGTCAATCACTTCAAAGGGGGGCTCTGGGTCCACCTGGAAGAACAAATGTCAATGATGACGAATGAAAGGAAGTAGGAGAGAGAAAACAGTTACCTTGAATATGATATGGGCATGTGGAAATCCCCTCTTCTGAAACTCAACGACTTGAATGAGATACACCATACACCTGAATGATGTGTGGAGGACAGCGAGAATTTTCTCTAGACAAAATTTGAAGACACGTGTGACGATGACAGGAGCATCACTCGCAGTTTGTCCTGGAAAAAGTGTGGATCAAACCTCAGGCCAGTCTGGATTGAATGTCATTGTGCAGAAAAACATAGGTTGTCCAAACTTTCAATTGAGTGCCATAGCATCTGCAGTCTGTTCAGATGTCCATGCATGGGATCCCACAAAACTTGCAGGCAGTTGAATAGAAGGTTCAAATTGTTCTTCCTTATCACCATCTAATTCGTGTAGTTCTTCAGCTCTGAATCTGCGCTCCCTGTTGATGTACACAAGTTGTTGTTCTTCTGTCTGAGAATACATGTCCACCAAGTATTTGCAAGTAAGATGTCCAAAATGCAAGAATCGTTGATCATCATCCACAAGCAGTCGCAAACGATACCAGTCAATCTGCAAGAGGTTGGGAACATCCACAATTCAGCTTGCTCCCCATCCAATTTCTCCATGAGGGAAGAGTAGCACGTAGTGAAGTGGTTCGTAATGGTGGGACAGAATGTTAATGAATTGTGGTGGTTGGTTACCGTGACGTCGAACCACGATCGAGTGGGGATTTATGGAAGTGGAGTTGAATGCATGCATCACAGCGGCAAAGTCAGAATTGGATGTGAAATCTTGTAGTTCAAGTAGACAACTGTGACGGCGAGGTACATTTTGAAAGTGGAGGAGATTGCTGACATAAGGATTGATGTCTCACAAGTCGTCAGCAATCGCTTGAACAATAAAAGCATGTGCTCCAAACTGAGTTGCCTTCCATGTCTGCTCAGTCTCGTTGTATAGGAACCAATGAATAGAGTGATCAGTGTACTCCGTGTTGAATAGTAAGTACTGTATGGTAGTCAAGTACTAAGGTAGGTAGCTGTGAATGTATGTGTACTCACCTCAGTGGTTGGGAAACCAGCTGAGGTGTCTAACTACGAGACGAAACAAATGTACTACGTGATTAGTAAGCGGTGGCTGTACGACCACACTGTATGGAATAAATCCAACACTCCCCCTCAAAGGTGTGGGCATATAGTAGTGGGAAGAAAGGAAATAAAAATAGTAAAGAGGAATGGTACTTAGCAATAAATGCTCCATTAAATGAGTAGTATTCGCGTCTGAAAAGTGTGTTCGGCACGTCTTGATAGTGTGCGCATGCATAGTATCCATATATGGTAAGTCACGACTGACTGCACTCTCTAGGTGTACACGTTGGCCTCGATCGACTCTGGTGGTACCGTCTTCGTGTATTGCACCCTGGGATCTCTTCCCCATTGTCTATGATCCATGTACATTGTGTACAGTGTGTCCAATTCGCCCGATTCGGCCTTGGCGCAGTTTGGTGACCTGGTGAGTCCCTTTGGTGGTATTGACACTTTTAGGTTTTGATTTGAGTCGTCCTCAGCAACGTGGTGGGTTGGCATGGTAGGTAGGTCGTCTGGGATGTTGGGTAGATGGCATGGATGCTTCAAGTATGCCCGTTGTTGTGCGCTCACGCTTTTCATGCTGACTCAACTTGTACTCAGCTAGCGCGTCTGTTTTGACTCATTTTGAGTCACGGTGTGCTGCGCTCATTGCGGCGCCCTTTCTGCCACCTCTCCCATCCATGTGGATGCCATCTGCATCTGCTTGGTGCTTGCAATCATGCTCGATGTCCCTGCTTGCCTCCTGGACCTCTATGTGGCCTCCTGGCCTTTTACCTCAACATAGTGCACTCGTTTCGACGTTGCTCTCAGGGTGTGTCCCATCATATCTGCCACCTTCGACAACGTTTTGGCAGTCCAAATTGCCCTCGACGATTCTCAACATCTCCAGTGGACCTATATAGGCTCCTGGGTCTCTGCCTCGATGTAGTGCTTGTTCTCCTTGCTCTCTGGACATTCTGGGGTGCAGTGGGACTCGCGTTGCACGACCGCTTCGCATCCTGGCTGGTCTAGCTCAACTGGAGTCCTTTCTGGTAAGTCCTCCTCTTCACTCGGCTCTGACCTTTTGTGCTTGAGTTCTGACGTGTTTGGTAGCTCGTTTGGATCATCCCTGGTGTCCTCGTGGTGTCTGGATGCTCCTGACGTGTCCACTTGGTCACCGGTAGGTATGTCATCACAGCTCGGATATACAGTATTCCTCTCTCCCCCTTGAGCTTGACGCATTGGGGTTCACTGACACATCCTGACCTTTTATAGGGCTTCTTCGGCATGTTACTAGGGCCCTCGACACATCTTGACACTCCCACTCTGTCTGCTTCGACTTTGGTAAGTTCCGGCTTGAAGCTCGGACTCTCACTTCTCTTCCCCTCGAGCTTGATGCTCTGGGGTTCGCTTGTGCAGTTTGCAGCTTCATCAGGTGGCTTAGGCAGTATTGGGCAACCTTCAGGTGAGTCTTCAACTTCCGCTTCTCGACACTGATCATTTTCTTCATCAGCTGTCGTCAGTTGTGCATGTGCCCACACACTTCCTCTCTCCCCCTCAATCGACACTTCAGTGCATCGTGGGTATGTTGGGTACGTTCATGGGTTTGTCAGGTGGTTCTGGGGGACCTTCAGGTACATCGTTGACAATCTCTTTGTCGCGCTGATCATTTTCGTCAGCTCTCATCATTGACTGTCCACATGCTTGGTCTCTCCCCTTCAATCGACATATCACAGGGCATTTTGGGCTCGTCGTGTGGCCATGGTGGGACTGGGGAACCTTTGGGTACGTTCTCGACTCTCATTTCATGGTGCTGATTGTTTTCTTTGACAGCTGTGGTCGATCGTCCTTGGGTTATCAAACCCATTCTCTCCCCCTCAATCAGTATGCTGACGGGCTCGGGTAAGTGTGGGGTTGGTGATCGAGCTTCACTCGCCGCTCTCTCTGCTTTGCAAGTCTCCCTGCTCATCCCCACTCATCAACTCTCTCGCCAGCTCTTGACTCAAGTGGCTCATCGTGTAGGTTTTGCAACCTGTCCACTGGCGTTGTAGGCTTGGTGCATGTCATGTGGGGGTTCTTGGTGTCAGCGGTCTTATTATCAACTCGCCAACTTGTCATTTGGGGTTGGGGGTGGACTGTGGCTGCACGGTGGACTTCTGTGGTCACACTTCTGCCTACTGTCGTCCTTTGGCCCATCTGGCCCTTCAACTGGGTTGATTGGTGTTCAGGTGGCTGTGTTGTGGCTGCATGAAGGACTTCCGAGTCATGTGCTTCGTCGCTGATGGCCTTTCCATGTGCCTGGGGTTATGCCATGGCTGCGCGAGGGACTTCTGAGTCGTGTGCTTGTAGGCACAGTGTACTTGTAGTTAATATGACTGTTGAGTGAGGGTGAACCTTGGTATGGTCCCCACAGTCATCTCGTGGGCTGCTCGCCAGGGTCATGAGGCTTACACTGTCAGTCCGTTGGTGATCCATGGTCATTTTGCCCGGTCCTGAGGCTGTGGCTGTGCCTTCATCAACTCTCCTGCACGGTGTTGCATCCACTTTCTCGCCCGCTTCAGCTTCTCTTCGGACTTGTTTGACAAACTGCAGTCGCCAGCGCATGATGCAGCACAGTTCTGAGAGTGTGGTGGGCTGTAGATTAACTTTCACAAGTGCTAGTACTATAGCATAGTTGGTTTTTGGTGTCACGTGCTGAGCTTCCTGCACGGCCCAAATTAGTTTCTCGCAGTAATGTGACCATTCATGCCCATTAAGACTTGAGACTTGAATCTTCATGCCATCTTCGAGTTGGACTTCATATGGCATTTCCGAGTCTTGTGAGTCTAGTTCCCAAGGCCTACTATTCAGGGCTCATAACCTGTTGAATAGTAAGTACTGTATGGTAGTCAGTACTAAGGTAGGTAGCTGTGAATGTATGTGTACTCATCTCAGTGGTTGGGAAACCAGCTGAGGTGTCTAACTATGGGATGAAACAAATGTACTACATGATTAGTAAGCGGTGGCTGTATGACCGCACTGTATGGAATAAATCCAACACTCTGTATCTCGTATAAGATGGTACGTTCATCCTATGATGGCCACTACAGGAGAACCTGCAGCAGCACCTGTCGCAAAGTGTTCAAATGTGCTGTTGACACCTATTCCTGCGAAGGAGAAAACATTGTTGACCACCCATCTGTGTTCCATGAGGTGTCAGGCATGGCTTTCATCACGGAGTAGAGCTCACATATATTGAGGTAAAGGATGAAGAGGAAGCAGTCAACATTGACTGTCTGCACAGCAAAGGAGTTTCGTTCACAAGAGAGCAAGAGTGCATTGCAATGAACACATTGACGATTCCAAGAGGCAGGAGCAAACACAAGAGGGGGGTGAAGTTGAAGATTTAACCACCATGGAATCTCTTCTTCCCTCTGGAGACAAATTGATTAGTTGTTGGGACGACGACCATGGATGACATGAAGGTACCTGTTGATTAGCTCTCTGAGAATACCTCCGGTGTCGATGT
>JBBPJP010000446.1:0-22978 GCA_038088775.1 Boletus barrowsii | reverse complement strand
AGACCCAGACATTACAACCAACCCAACGACGACAACAACATGCGTGACCGCTTCATTCTTTATCGACGTCGATGGCGAAACTTCGATGGGTCTCGCGCGCTCGAGCAGCGTTCATACGCCATCGTCTCGCCCGTCGTGTTCGTGCGCTGCTGCGTTCTCCATCGCAGAAAAACATGTTATTTAGCTCTATTTTTCGCTATTTACGTCTGTAGCAAAATGTGCATAGGGGCTGTCTGAGAGAGACCTTGCAAGCAAAGTAATCCTATAGATCTTCTTAGTTCCTCTGAAAACCATAAAAGTGGGAAAGAGTGCGAGAAACCGCTCAGATCTTGTGCTTCACGTATTGAGCTACCTTGGCGAGCGGTGTTCCACTCTGATCTGCTCGATGACAGCTTTATTGAACTCACGTTCGTCAAGCGCGATGCTCCTAAACGCAGAGGTCACGGTGTAGTATTTTGGCCGATCCAAGTCACGAGGGAACGTCGCTTTCCAGAATCTACGTCTCGATCATATGGGCACCAGTGGACAGGAAAGGAAGGACGGATGCGGGAAAACGTGACAAGCAATATGACATCCCGGTCTGAAAACATGTGGACCTTTGATCTGGCCATTTGGACCGTTCGATACGCCACATCTTCACGTCTCCTGCTTGGCCGATGCCCTTCCCATATAGGATCTCGCATGGTTTCCTTTTGGCTTGATGGTTTGCCTCGAACTGGGCAGTGGGTAGATTGTTAGATTGCAGTCGTCATCGATCATCAGCTTCGTCTCTACCTCTGGGCAGCCAAGAACGGCAATATTAGACTCCTTGATCTCCACTCTGGTCTATCTCGTGAGGAGGGCCAACATGATGTTTGATGAGATGGTCGATAGAGCCTGATCTGAGAAGCGAGTCCCATCGAAATGGCGGGGCACGTGTATCCACAGCATGGGCGCCAAGTTGGCGACTCAGGAAACACGAAATACAGGAGTGCTGTGAGGGGTGTGGAACAGGCAGACGTGGAGCGGTGAAGGAGTAGTGCGCATGGAGCAAAACGAGTCGAACATCAGGTCTTAGGGTCCAAGCCATTGTCTGAACACCGTCTACGATGCAATCTATAGCACGAGAAAACCTGCGTGGACACCACTTCCTCAATGAATCATGACGGACTCGGGGAATCCATCATATTGACCACGAGGTGATCATCTTCAGCATCAGAGTCCTCGTTGCCTCCCCAATGCCGCAGTGTGAACACGTCCCCTCCGCCTTCTTCCCTCAAAATGCTGTGTGTACTTCCTTATGAGGAGCCCCTTTGATGAATCAATACTACTCACTGGTCAAACAAGGATATTGTTTCTTCATCACTGCCTGCTTCGTCAATTTCCTCATGCAACGTTGGATGTGGACCCAGGTATAGTGCTCTCCGGAAGCGAGCAGAATCTCGGGGGTCATGGTCTCCTAACCTTCTTGTCTCGAGTGGTGTGCTTGACAGTTGAGGAGCCACCGGCGAAACTGGTGTCGGGCTGTGCAAAAACACATGACGTTCGATGCCAGATGTGACAACGTGGAGCAGCGATGGATGCATTGCAACGGCATTCACGATGGATTTGTGCGTTAACAACACAGTAAATGAGGTGAGGGGCACGCGTAGAGCTTGTTCCGATCAGTAACCAACCGTTTAATCGGCAGAGCGGTGTATCTATTTGGAGCGGGATGTAGCGTGTCGCCCATTGGCTTTCGGAGTAAGCTGGGGTCCACGACAAATGAATCCGACATTACATGTGGGCTGTCAAGGGACGCACCACAGGCACCAGTCCATTCATGTGATATCCATTCATCCGCACTAATTTCTTGCCTCAGGCCCCAAAGTGTGCTGAGCTCCGGTATTCTCCAGAGGTAGCCCCTGAAGTCATCAGACCCTGCGCCATAGAGAATATCCTCGTTCATGCCAGGCCCACCGAATGCCCCCGACTAGTTACGTGAGAGAAGTAGGGAAGACAGTCTGGCAGAAACTCACCTTCATAGTACATGAGTTAGAGTACGTTCTTTCTCCGAAATTGACAGGTGATCCGTCGGGATTATTTTTGCCCGTCAGGACAGCAACGGGGTGGGGATCCGAAACAGCATAGATGGTCGGAAACCAATGCTATCGCAGAGTTTGCTCGCAACAGAGTCATTGAGATAATAAACTTGACTCACAAGCATCGTCACGGCCAACTTGCTTCCTAAAGAAAATTTGATATCGGGTTGGCGGATGCATTAGTGAGCGGGGAAGTGGTGCTGACCATCGCGATCGAAAACAATACTACTACTTTCGGGATTGCTCAGATAGTTCAAAGACCGTTTTGACAGTTTTGTGTTGTACTTGGGAAAGTGAATCAGCCGATGTATCGCGGGAATAGACGGTCTCGGAACGCTCACGTTTTGCACGATTCCTTCGTTGGACCTGCTAGATAACGGGCCGAACGCCATGCGGGTGTCACGAAGACATACTTGTCCATGGGTGTCACTAGTGGCAAAGATGTGTTCCATGTTGGGATGTGTTTGTACGCCTGTAAACTCTGCTGCGTGTTGAACGGTTCCCTGCGCAGATGACAGCCTCCTATCAACACGCGCATCATGGAGTATGATCTTCCCATCTTCACTATGAGCACGGGAACGATCAAAGAATCAGTAAAATGCAAATTCATGAATCTAAAACGTCATGGGGCTTACCCTGCGCTGAGGAAGACCTCATCCTGATGAGGATGTGCGCTCACGCTTCGCACGCTGTCCTATATGCGTCGTGCATCATGATTGGGTTGATATGGCTGATAGGAGCACGCTTGGCAGGACCACACTTACATTGTGACACCGATAAACGTCCCGAGCGGGGTGTGTTCCCAAACTGGAACCATCCGCTAGCCTTGATATATCAAATCTAAGTATGAGGGTGTCTGCGCCGCCGCTAAGAATATTGGAAACTAGATCCTAGGGAGCAAATATGATTCATTTGCGGACCTTATAAGATATTGGTTGGTTGCGGAGAAGTCGAGAGATAGCACGTTGCCCTGCAAGTCGTTATCGCGCTCGATGAGTAGCTCAGCTATCTCCGAGGAGACGAATACTGACGGCAGGCCCCGCATAGGTTTGGGACGGGCATCGCACATCATCTTGATTGAAGTCCCAAAGTTGGACACGAAAATCTTGGTAGAAAGTGCAGGTGTGCAGTCAGCTTGTGGTGATAAGCATGGTCAGATTTACCGTCCCCGGCACTGGCCAACCATCTCCCGCCATTTCGAGAGAAGGAGAGACTGTTCACGCAGGACTTGTGCGCCGTCAATTTTCTGCCAGTCGACAAGACTTTGGGCGTCGTCACGGTGGCGACGTAGATTGATAGGCATACCTGGAGAACGGAAAGCCATTGGCGCACGTTCTCTGCAAGATGTCCCGTCTCATTCGGCCGATGCCATTCGAGGTTAGATTGTCCATGTGGATTGGACGCGACCTGCGAGAGTGCATATGGTCCTGTACCAAGTTGTGGCAGATCAATTCATCGGGTCGGAGTTCAAGTCAATCGTTTGCACGTTCGTCGCAATGTCGTGTCATGAACTTTCAAAAACAGCCCAGCAAAGCTACAATCTTCCATTCATACAAGCCTCTGAGCGAGCGGAGCCTGTCGAGTAGATACATGGAATATTAGGACTACATAAAATACGTCCTCAAGATGCCTGATCCTTATATACGTGACGCATCTATGCGTAAGAAACACAACTGGATGTGGTGGGTCTAAAGTGAAGTCTATATAACGAGAGGTGGTTGAAAGGCCATTGTATGAGAAGTAACAGAACAATGAATCGTGGGCAGGTGCGGAATGAACAATAGGATATAATGTTCCACAGAGCGATGGAAGAAACATAATAAAGACATGAGGTGGGAGTGAGTCAGGTCAGACCAGTTGAACTGAACATATCATATGCATGAGTGGGTCACCGGGTAGCACGTGTAGCAGCCTCGAATTCCCGGAAGCCTGGCAGTTCGACCATGCACGCATCCTTCTCTCGCGTCCCCTCGTCGTCCGAACAGTTCATCTCTTTACCGCAACCTGCTGGGTCCTTGAGAGGCGTCGACTTGAGCTTTAGGGGCGGCAACGTTATAGGTGGAGAACCCGAACGGGAAACTGGAACGGAAACCGATGAATGTGTATTCGAGTTGATGGTTGCACCCGGCGAACCGTTCAATTTTACACCCTTGGTAGATGGCCACGACGTATTGCGACAAGGTCCCGACGGATGAATAGGGGTCATACCGAACGCGAGGCGAACCGAATGAGCAAGATGGTGGCCATTTGACGAAACACCCCCATTGTTGCCGACACCATGAGGGGGTGACGCGGGGCGCGAACTTGATGGGCTTTGTGTCATTGGCACAGCCTCAAATGTCGGACGAGCCGGGCATCCTCCGCCTTGTAGGGGATATGTGATGCTTCCGGGGCTGCTCCCGCTGCTGCTGCTAGGCCCGCTTGAAAGCTGTGGCGTTGGCAGAGAGTAGAGACCTCGGTCTGCTTGTGCAGCAAGTGACAGTTGACCTGGGTAGGTATGGACGTGGGGCAATGTAGCCATCTGTGAAACCTCGCCCGAGCTCCGTTTGCGTGATGCAGGACCAAACACTCCCTTTGAACCTGGCGGGCTTCCAACAATGCTGGATCCCCTAGAGCGTTGACGGAAACCGCGCCCCTCTATTGGGCTGACAGGCACGTCATTTTGGGAATGTCCTTGCGCAGGCGGCAGTAATATAGGTGATGGTGCTCGCGAAGGATTTGTCGACTGGAGATTGAGCGTGCGAAGTGGTCCAAGGAACGGGCTTGCGGAGGGCGTAAACGCAAATTCGGGCTTGATAGCCGTGATTCCTTTTGGCGAAACTTCGGCAGAGGCAGTAGGGTATGGTGCACGGGGCCGTGCGAATGGGGTATGCGACCCGTTCTGTGCGGCATGATGGGGTGGGACGGAATCCGAGTCAGAGCTGAGAGGAGAAGGAGAATCTTCATGGGTGGCGAGGTGGCGGTATACCGGCGGATGAGATGGGTGTAATGTGTGGCCAAGGGTCGGTATTCGACCATTCGCTGGGTCAAGGATGGCAGCAGAACGCGACGAGTCCAATGTCGGACGGAGATCCTGCGTCATTGGCGTCATTTGCCAAGCGGGTCCGCTCGTCCTCCTCTTGGCCGAGTTCAATTTGTCCAAGGTCCTGACCACGTCCTCTTCTGCCGGCCAGTCTCTTGCACCTATATGGCTGACATCCGCGCCTTTCAAGGACAGACCACTGTGATATGGCGTTGAAACCGGGCTCGTGGTGGTACTTTTGCTAGAACGTCCGCGGAAGTAGATCACCTCTGCACTGCGTGCTTCATATTCGGCGCGGCGGAGGGCCTCTGCATGCCGGGCCTCATATTCGGCACGCCTTAGGGCTTCTTCGCGCTCAAGGGCATAAAGTTCATCCATCGCGACGCTAGACAATGTAGAAAACGCGGAAGGATTTGCAAGAGGGAGTTGGGTTTGTGATCGGCGAGGATGATGAGATGCCTCGTATGAACCGAGAGAGGTGGGTCGGGCGTACGATTCCCCCTATGAAGGAGTCAGTTGCGGGGAACCGACGATGGGGGTAAGCGCATGGCGTACCTCATCATCGCTGTTGGCCCGACTTCTTGCCTTCTTCTTCACCCTGATGGTCGAGGGTTCTTCGATACGACCATCAGTTCGAGTGAAGGAATGGAGACTGATACTGGGTTCGAGGTCATCGGGGATGGTGTTCTCGGACTTGGACTTGGGTTTGCCTTTCGTGGCATGCGTGGAGACGCCGGCGGTGCTGTGATCGTTGTTGTGTATCCGGGAATGTCGTGTGAGTTCGTCTGAACGAGAGAAACGCTTCTCGCAGGAGGGATAGGTGCATACAAACGGCTTTTCGCCCGTGTGTGTACGAATGTGACGAGTCTGGGGGGAGAATTAGAGGGCGGCGGAGACAAATGGAGGGGACGGACCTGGTGTTCGAGTCTGCTGAAGGCGCGACCGCAGAGGGGATAGGGACACTTGTAAGGACGAGGGGTCGCCTTGTCCTGCGTTGTGGGGGGAGGTGCAGGAGGGTCCATGGAGATGAGGGCTGGGAAGGTAGCAGCGAAGGGGAAGGAAGACGACTGGAGAGGAGAGATGTAAGTACACATGACGGAGGGACCCTGAGGAGGGAAGGGGACACACGGTCAGAGGGGGGTGAGAATGGATATGTCGTGCTTGGCGATTTATCAAAGGAGAGCGAGCATCCGACCTGTTGTGGAAAGAGAAACGAAGAGAGACGGCGTGGGTGTGATATTACGGCGTGCGTAGATAGGAATCTATAGAGAGTTGTAAAGAAGCGGCGAGGATATAGTCCGGGGTAGTCCGGGCTCAGTTAATTGAAGACAGTTGGGAAGGGGGGAGGAGGAGAAGAAAAGGAAAAGGGGACAAGATGGGACACGTTGCGTTGGGAAGCGGTGACAGAAGTGTTGTCGTAAAAGGGATGGCGAAGCTGTGCGCAGCTCGACCTCGGGGACCTTCAAAACGTGGATGAGGCGGGGTGGAGATACGAACGTGGGGAACAACACGGCAATCTTGTCTCGTCGCGCGCACCGCAACAGGTGCGTCGTGTGCTGTGCGCGTATCACGAGTGCGGGCTGAGCGCGATGGCGGGCGGGGCGTCGTCGTCGCTGTTGGGGACGGCGATGGCGATGATTTTCAAGCCTAGACGGCTCCGTGCCCGTATCGGTCCGAAATAGTTATTTTTTAATTACATAATTTACCTTCCCCACAACATAACCCGTGCCTTATCTTGCTTGCCGCCATCTAGATTACCCCAGCCTAGAACTCGCCAGGACAGGATCAGTTCTCCGTGGCGCGCGCCTTGTCCGAAAATCAATGTAACATGAGTCGTGTGCGTTCCATGAATGACGCACTCCATACCGCTGATGGTGTGCGCAGTGGACACGTTCTTCATTCTTTCCTTTGTACCCCGCTTGACGTGGCCAAAATTCATATTCTAACCGACTTGAGACACTTTCCTCGTCCGGGTCCAGCCATCCCACAATCGTGACGGGACGTGTGTGATTTGGACATACTGTCATGCGAGCGGCGGATTCGCACCCACTGATAGAGCCATCTGATACGGTTGATAGGACACTCGACGCGCCACCCCGGAATGCCCAGCGTTTCAAGTTCACGGCGCTGTGATGCTTGTCCGCCGCGATTCACTCACACTCGCTGGGATATCGGCCTAGGTAGTCCGACTCCTTCCCCGTTCAATCTGCCTCGCTTGGCAACCACCACAGGGAGTCCAACCCGCGAGACTGCCGTGCCATCTCGACTGTTAACCTCGGCCGCCCTTCTCGCGCTGATCTTTACTTAGATTACAGCGCCACAACGATCGAGCTCGGTCATTCCAATAATAGGCGGAATGATATTATTCTCTCGCCTTCTCAGCACGGCACACGCCGAAATCCGGAACAAAAAACATCACACACAGGCTGCTGCTGCGTGATCGAGACGTACTGGTGTCCTCTCCACAATTTTTTTCCACCGGGTTCCGGACGCTCCTGGAGTCGAACGAGGCCGGGGCCCACCCTCGTCCGTCCCTGCATGTGATATTATCTTAAAACGTGCACCACCTGCGATCAAAACCAACACCGCAACTAGGTACAAATGCTTATCCGCAAGTGCCAGGCTTGTGAGCCAATATTATTAGCCAAAGGGATCAAAGGCAGTCCGTGTCAAGGGGACGCCTGCGGTTGATATCAGTGACCCCACAGACATTCTCGTACTGCATCGCATAGGCAGCGAGATCCGCGGAGTGCGTCCAAGTGGCAAAATTCAAATGTCAAATGCTGTATTGCCTCCGCAGCTGGGTGACGATAAATACGACCCCAACGCGACATTTTGCGACCTGTCTTCCATTCCATGTACCTCGGTTGGATGCATGCTTACAGAATGGCATTTAAGCATGTATGGCTCCGTGCTCGCCACCACCCCAAGAATGCAGCCAAGCCGCGTGTGCAAAATCGCGACGACTCGCGTCAGAACGAAGAAGCGAAGACAAAGACTACACCGTTTGGGAAGGAGCGAGCGCCGAGGAAATCGTCGCAGCCAATACGATAAACTCAGGGCCCGCGCTGTTACAGTTCTGTGATGGGACCCATGCCCCACCCTTTTCGCTTCCGGTACGACCGGCGCGCGTCACATCGCCCTGCGAGTCGGGCGGCAAGGATCGCCAAGAGCCATGCGTCTGCGGAGTATACTGTATATAGGTTTCCCCGAGCGAACACGTCGGCGTCGACGACGGGGTACGAACATGGAGATACGTTGACACCCGCGAGCCGTATATGACAGCATTGCGTTCAGTGGGGGCTGTTGGTTGGAATGAATGAAACACAATTTGGAAGAAGAATTCCGCTCATTCCGTACCCATTCGTTCATCACATTTACCCTGAACATGGAAGGTGTCAACCAAGTAGCTACTTTCCTTTTTCTTGCTCGTCCGTCCATCGGGGGTATGCACCCGATGATCAATCTTCTACCGCGCGCGGACTCAACGTTGCCGCGCTCGTTTGCGAACAAACCCCACTGGCCAATTGTTTCGTTTTCCCTGCATATCGGATGCCATACGTAGGTACTGTTTGAAACAATGCATGACTTGCCGAGTATCAGGGCCAAGGTTCGCTACTGTCTGCTCCATTGTTCTGCCAGTTACCTTATCTCCCAACTGAGTCGTGATCTCATCTAGCCGAAACCGAATTGAGGCATTACGCATTCTCACTCCGAACGCCCCAACCTGTGTGATGAAGCGCGAAGCAGGAAGTCGATGCACACCGGCATGACATTACGACAAATACCGAGATAAAATAGTTCTTGTGAATTGCAAAGAGCACAATCAACTGCAGTGCTGATAGCGGTACGGTTGCGCTAAATGTGTTCATCGCCGCCTTGTCCGTGTTGTTTGGAACTTTGATGTCTCCCTACGCAAACGCCTGTAGATCGTCACGTTCAGCAGACCGCGCTTCGCAGGTATGTCTCGTGAAATGATTGGCTGACCTGCTGGCTCTTTCTTTCTCGATCTCCCTCCTTTCCACTTCCTCTGCGCTCAACACCTCAAATCGCGACCTGAATTCCTCCGCCTCTGTCCACTCCCTCCACACACTCTTCAGGGTTTTCGGACCCCTCCCATCTTTTGGTGTACGTCCCCATCCGCCAAGACCGAGACCCGTCTTGTCTTTCATCACCAGGATACCGCCACCCGCGGAAGCACCTGCACCTGCTGTTGGTCCTTCTGTCGCGGTGGATACCGGCTCACGTTCCCCAGCAACGACACCCCATTCGATAGCATCTTTTTTATGTTTGATAAGCTCCTCATGTACTGCGTGAGCAATGAGTGGGACCGCTTCTCCAGATAACCCAAGTTCAGCGCAGAGTTGTTGAGAGAATGCCTCTGGTGTTAGAGGAGAGAGAAGATCCCACTCAATGTGGTCGAGGAGGTGGTAGGTAGCTATCTGCACGTCAATCTATGTGTGTGACGCACCAGTGGGGCTTAGTCAGTGATCCTTACATTGTGCGCACGTTCAATTAGGGTCAAAGCAATGGGAAAGATGATAAGGCAAGGACATGACGACTCACGCTGAGGATCACCCTGCATTCGGGAATCTCTTCGACGATTTCACCATCCTTATCCGCGTGCCTGTGAATAGAATCGTCCACGCCCAGGTCCAACGAAGCAACTCCCTCGTGCTCTTCAAGCTGTGCCCTAATTTGATTAGCAACGGTCTCGGCCCAAGGATGGATGGGCAAATCGAGGTCCATGCAAAAAATCTTTGCGAATGTTTCAGGTTTGATCAGTGTTTCGTAGAGATTCCAGACGAAGCAGTCACGAATTCTATGCGTCTCGGTCTCGAACTCTACACGGATAGGAACGAGGGATGTGCGTTTCGAAGAATGGTTTTCGACGGCATCTGTGGATCTGTGCATTCCGTTGTATTAAAATCAATAATCAATGTGTCACGGGAATGGACGTTGGGGCATCATAGTTTCCATTGAAGAATCCGTTGAGAATGTACGGGAGAAGACTCACGGATATTCATGTGCAGTGGGGCCAACCGGCTTGGGTTTAATAAATCGGGAGGGTGGGATCATACCCAAATAGCTCTGTTCCAGCTCCGCCTTTTCCGTTTGTATCGGTTTCAGCTGCTGCTGTGATTGAGGTTGTAGTGGTTGGGGCTGAGGTGTTGATAGCCCACTCCCAGAATGGAAGACTGTCATTCCACTGCCCATGCGTGATCTGGACTGTCTTAAAGCTGTCCGAGTGCCTCCACTTGCGACGAAGTCGGAGTCATCTGAGTCAATGGCCCCAGCGTCGGGAAACTCATCCCCTGACCCTGGTTCGGCATAGTTGACCACGCCTCCGCGACGAGTGGATGTGCGTGCAGTGGCAGAGGAGGCATTTAGGATAGGTTGCATTAGGAGAGATGTACCGGTGCGGAGACGGGAAGGGTAGGTAGAATGCAGCGCCTGTGTAGCCACCGGGAGGGGATGCGATGGTGGGTTAGGTGGGGGCGGGGGTGGGGCGGGTGCTGCCGGCACTGGTGGGGGAGGTGCCGGCTGGTACGCAGCGGGGATGTAAGTTGCTGGAGCAGGTGCCACGGGCGTGGCTTTTGCAGCACGGGGGCGGGAACGCGTCCCGGTCTTGGGGGTTGTCGTCGTCGTCCATGTGTGGAGATTTTTGAGGTAAGCTGAAGGAGTGTCAGAGACCGTCAGGACAAACGTTTGAGGATGGACTGACCCTTGGATGGAGCGGTCTGCGCGCCTGCTGCGACGTATGGCTGGAACTGGCTTGTTGCGGCATTGGACAGTTGAGTGATTGTCTGCCTGAGTTGAGCGTCTGTGAGACTGGTCATGTTCGTCGTCGGGTACGACGTCGACGCTTGCGGAGGTGTGTCGGTCATCGTTGAAGGCAATCCCAGCAGCCGCCAAGCAGGCAAAGTGAAACGAAAGACGCGTGTTATGTAATCCACGGTTCCAACTTGGCCTCCGCGCGCCGCGTACTCAACGTCAACGACGACGACGACGACGAGCTTGTGTATTATGCTGTCGAAACTCCTCAGGAAACAATCAGCTTGTCTTGCTCCTCTAGTACGGACGTGCTTGAGATATCATTCGACTTCCCCAGGCCCAAACGAGGAGTTGATCCAAGTATTGTCAAGGTGTAAGTCTAGTCGTCAAACCTGCCGAGAATGCTAACGCGTGTTTCAGACATGGAAGAGGAAAAAGCCTCGGCGTCCTCCAATTCTTACAAGGTGCGGGCTTACTCGAAAGCGATCACTGCCCTTGGTCAGCTACCGGAGCAAGTCCGGTCAGTCGGGCAAGTTAGCCATGCAAGTTCATCCTTGTCCGTATCGTTTGCTCCGGTCTCACGAGTTCCTCTAGCTGGAAGGAATAGGCGTGCGCATCGCGAAGCGCATAGATGCCTACCTCTCGGGAATCCCCTATGTCCGTGGGTGACTCTACTCCAGTTTCATCGCAGGACTTCATATCCGTACGGGCTATAGGAACCATCCATACCATCCAGACCAAAGAAAGCTTCTCTAACGCCGCACGCAAAACCCAAACCTCGAAAGACTCTTGACGAACTACTTAGAGAACAAGTGGTGGCTTCATTGTCAAGCATCAGTGGTATAGGGTATGCATATCTATCGCTGTTCACCCATCTATTTCATTTCATTGCATACAGATCATCAAAGGCCAACGCGCTGTACGACGCCGGTTGTAGATACTTGCAGGATCTCAGGGAACCCAAGTTCTTCGAGATGCTCAGCCGTCCTCAGCAGGTTAATGCCCGTTACATGATTGGCCTTGACCGTTCCATGACTCATGAACAAGCGACAACCGTCTGTGTACGTATCGCGTGATGCTGGTTGCCCGGTCCCCTAATTTACGCCCAACAGGACTTTGTCACTCAGAACATCTCATCCAAGTACACGGTTTTGCTGAGCGGTGACTTGTGAGTCCCGCGTCCTTGTGTTCCCAAACGATTTTCACCTTCTTTCAGTCGCCGTGGCACGGCCAACGCCCAACACATAACCCTTATAGTCCTTCATCCACAAAATTCTGGTATATTTCCTCCTGAAGGTTCTCTGGCCAACGATTCCACTATAAAACAAAGGTGCAAATACGACTTCATACCCTCCCCCTTCGCAAACCACCCTGGGACCAAGGTCAAGCCGAAATGCCTTCCTGATACCGCCACATTCTCCACAGAGATCATTTCGTCACTCGAGTGCCGAGGACTCCTGGCTGCCTGTATTACTGCTGGTGCCCAGAAGTGGGATGGGATTATCAGAGTCCCTGAACGTACCGAGAATGGGGTGGAAGGAAATGGGTGGGAAACGAGAGCAAAGAGAATTGAAGGTGTGCGAAATTGTGATGGCCAATTTTTCAGTGCCGAGATATAGTGAGTTCATTATGCAAATGATCCGTGCGTAACCAGCAACTAAGCCGTGATGTTAGTTATGTCCCACATCAGTGTGCTGGCGCAGCTTCGATAGCGCTGACGGGTGACATGCAGTTCAATCTTGCTGTAAGAAAAGCCGCGTCCCAACTAGGTCTTCGCCTCAATGAATATGGGTTGTGGAGATGGCGAGGCACGGCCGCGACGGCTTCCGTTGATAAACAAGGGAGTATTGAACAACATGACGGATCTTGGGAATTGGTCGCCAGTGAGAGGGAAGAGGATATTTTGGAGGCAGTTGGGATGGGGTGGGTGGCCCCAGCAAGGAGGAATTTTGCGAACCTGGATGTTCGTTCGAGGAAACGGAAGATAGAGGAAGAGCTATGAATCTTCTCCGCCCTAACCCCCGAGCAAATTAGATTGCACTAATCGAAGGGTAGGACTTCTACTAAATCTACCAAACTATGTCTAGTACCATATGCTCCTTGTTCTATGGGCAGGGAGGATTTCCACGCTATCAATCTCCTCTACTCTTTCTTTTCCACTCTCGATTCGCTTGGCCAGGTCCCAAAGATAAAAGTCAATTAACACGCTGTTGACTTCTTCACATGTTGATCTTCTCCCCGCCTCGCTCCTCAGCCTCAATATCTCATCCCTTATTCGCTCGACGCTCACGATGCTCGCGGCTCTCAAGCTGATCTCCTCGTCCGACCCCAGCGGGATGTCCTCGCCATCCCTCAACTTCTCCTCCAGCGACGGCGGGTACACAAGGACGCCAAGCTGATGGAGTATCTGGGGAACGCGGTAGTCGGCGAACATGGTCAGGGAGGAGGTGCCGTGTGGGAAGAGGGGATGCGGGGCAGAGGGGTCGGTAGGAAAGAAGGCGGCCCATGTTTCGGCGACGAGAATTTGGGCGCGCTTCCAAAAGAAGACTGTGTGACCGTGATGAAGGAAAAGAACGGAAAATGAGTTGCAGGTACGTACTCCGGTGCCCGCCGAGGGATCGCTCGTCTCTAAAACAAGGGAAAGTATCGGTGACGGCCTGGACGAGTTCCAAGGCGGTTCCTCGGCCATGTCGGGACTTCTGGAAGGCGTTCACGAAGCCCGTGTACGATCCGCCAAAGTTCTGCCCGCGTCAGTCAGACGATGATCGATCACGGTTCCGATACACAATGACGTACATTGCAGAGATTGGAGCCAACTTGCCTCATGATCGCAATCCGTTCCTTGATCAATGGCAATTGCTCTTGGGACTCGGGGACAGCACGAAAGACATACTCGATGAGCGCGTCGGGACAGAGCACCTCGGATGCGTAAAACGCCGGATCAGTGATCGGAATGTTCTCTTCTAGAGCTGCATCACACCAAAGCAATCGTCACGTGTCCGTGGAGGCATCCATGTGTTCCGAGACACCCACCTCGATTCAGAGCAGCAAGCAGACTCCAGTATCCTGTGTGGACAGCACGCGTCTCCGTGTTCCATCCTGGTCGCCATTCCACTCTGTACCGCCCCACGTTCCCTTCCTTGTCCGACCAGAAGCTAAAATTAAGCGAGGAGACGAGGAATATCCAGTCGAGGCACTTTTTTGTGAGCGGGTCCGAGGCCGAGTACGGCTCTGGAGGACAAATGTGCAAAGGTTGGGTCCGCCACGTCCGCGGTGTATACGACTCCGCGAGCATCCGGCGTGAAATCTGGCGGCGTGGATCCACCCTCAGCTAGATCAACGTAGAAAAGCAGACACGTACATATTCAGCCGCCTTCTTTACCCCGCCCTCGCTAATTTGTACGATATTTGTTTCCTGGCTCGACGTTCAGCACAACTGGCCAAGGATGCTTGAAAGGGGCGACTCACCGCGAGCGCAAATTCGCAGCTAGCGACGACCGGATTCAAGATGATTCTAGCTTGTATGGGCTGCTGGGTCAGCTCTATTCGTGCACCGCATAGCCTTTGCTTGTACTGCACTAAAGGGTTGATGAGTTTTGCGACGGACAACATCTTGGGTGTTGAAGTGACGGGAGTCTCTGGATTTCTTTTTTTTCGGGTTTACGTCACGTCCCGAATGCTCCGTGTTTGCACGACCTGAAGAAACCCCGACGGGGATGGTCGTACTTGCAATTGAAACCCGCTGGACGGGATGTCAAGCGTTGCATACCTCAAGAAGTTTGCACCAAACGTAAAAATCGACCTGAATTAGAAGTTTAACCTTTAAGCGCCCTGGCGAGATCTCAGATCCCGTTGCGAACCTTCAAAACCGTGACTACATGATACAGTACAAACAAACCTGAAAGACTCAAAGTGATACGACACGAAGAACGAGGATAACAGTCCAGTTCAGCCCTGCTTGCTAGATCGCGAGTCGCGACGCAGGGGAATGCCTTGTTCCCCGTGAAGCACTTTTGTTCCTTGTTCCTTGACATCGGGGCGACCAAGCATCTAGTGGCGTCGACCATCGGAGCTATCCTCGACAACAAAGCAACAAAGCAACTCACTGTTCCACGGATCAACTTCATACCCCACGCAAAGAAACGCGTCTAAATCAGCACACCCCGAAGGACCTACGTAATCAGAGGAACCTTACCCTGGCATAACCTAACGTTTGACCAGTTCAATATTACTCTTAAAGAACTGAGGTGGATGCTACAGACCGTATACCTGCTCCTTGAACGTCGGACTGCGTGGCGGCAGCTCCACGACGTTGACGTTTGGGTCAGCTTGGTTGACCTCAGACGGCTTCTTGATCTGTTCCGCACGAATGTCGCTTCCATCATGATCAGGAGGCGCGGAAGCTAGTGAACTGAGTTACTCAAGCGCAGAACGTGTCGTCCGTGCGTGACATACCTTGTTGCGGGGAAGTGTCGATTCCGGTGGGCGGGACCACAGGAGAAGATGCCGATGCCTGGAGACGCTGCTCCGAATCCGTCTCAGCGGGCGGGACGACTTGTGAAGGGGTCGTTTCGCTAGCCATGATGATCTGCTTAATGTGAACTTGAACCGTACTCGAGGAAGAAAGACTCGGATATACTGGTGTCCCACGTGATATGACATCACCGTCCACGGTGTACAGGCAACTACTATGAGAGCATTGGAACAGAGCCTGGTAATACATACTACGAGAATCAAACGAGAATGGCAAGAGTCATCCGATACACTACTGCATGCAAGCAGTAAAATAATAAGCTCACTATCTGGGCATCTGGTATGAGAGAATCTATTCGTCAGCAAAGTGAGCGTAACACAACGGTCCCTATGACGAAGGCTCTGGCACTGCAACAAGTTCCTCGGACGAAGACATGGATAGCAGATCATATGCTCCGATACCCGTACCATCGTTGTTCCAAGGATCAGTGGCTAGTCGGATGGGTACGGTCATTCTGAGCTCCTTGAAGGGTGATTTGGAAAGATCAGGAGGCGTTGTAGTTAGCACCAGATAGTCCTATGGTCCGGTCTCAGTAGACCACAATGGATACATGCCGGATGAGCGTACCCGTACGGAAAACCCACTGGCTCTGAACCCCCCGACGGTGACCTCATCGCTGATGAAGATGTCACCAGAGAATGCTGCCCAGTCAGTCCCGTTTCCCTTTACATGGCCTCAAGAAAACACATCAAGTAGTCTTTGGTGTCAACACGTACTGCATTTCTGAACGCGGCTTCACCGATGCAATCTACTCGCCAGATATCCGACTTGGCGCCAAAAACGATGGCATTGCTGAATCCATGATCAGAATAAGTCGTGCATTCTATTGGCCACAGCTCACTGGACATTCACCGTTATCTGTCGCATAAGTTGGATCCGGGTGGCCTGCCTCTTCGGAGCGATACGACCAGCCACAGGAGCGAGTGGTAAGAAGGCGCGTAGCGAGTCGGTGTCGGAATGGAACGACAGATGGAATGGGATGGGCTGGCGGATGCAAAACATCCGCGATGTAGGGATGTACAGCTGACATAATAATGTTACGACTGCGTCAAAGATGCACTGATGAACGAACCTTGGTTGCTAGATCTCGTATCCCTTGTCGATTGGCCGCCGTAATCGAGGAAAACAACTTCCATTGCGGCGTTTCCGCAAAGCCTCCACTCGACGCAGATACCGCAAGCGGAGCGGGTATTGGTACAGATGGGCGAGTACAAGGGAGATATAAAAACGGCGTAGAGACAGTCCTGCAAAGGAGAATTATTTGACAATAGACACGGATACGCGTACCAACGTACCAATCATCTTTACGGAATAATGTGGATTTGACCATGTTGGAAACAGCACCGGGCTTGATCACGACCACGCTCACACTGTAGCTGACATGTGCCCGGAAACCCGGGATCCCTGAAAGACGAGCTTCAAAGCTTGGCGGTAAAAGCTGGTGTGATATATGAAGAATAGTGCCACACTGAAACCATTTTGGTCACGTACATACGTGTGGCCACCATCGGAATACGTTGTAGGAAGTGGGGACCTGAACCGGAGTTTATTAGGACATGGTGCATCTTGGACCCTATTCTTGATCCACAGCATGCTTTTGTTCGAAAATAAGCTGTGGGCAGATGTCCCGCCTTCCCCTACTTCCTCCAATTCGAGGATACCTTCGACCTGAGACCCGCTTGTCAACACTCCATTCCTCTCAAAAGAACAATCGACTTGCCTGTACTTCAACACTGGTGACACCTTCTGTCTTGCTGATTTCCACCGTACCTTGGATGGAGGTGCCGAGACAATAAACGGGAAGTGCTACTTGATCATCCTGGTCGGTCAATCTCAGACTCACGTTACCGCTTTTCGTCTGTTTGACGAACGAGCGAAGTGGTCTGTTGGGTCGCAACCGAGGGTTGAGCGCCAGCCGGTACTCATGTGCGCGCGGTGTAGCAGTGTACGTCGGTGAAAGGAGCTGTGATGGAGGAGGAGCGTACTCGGGAAGCCTTGCATCGGGCATGGAAGTGCTCTGGCAAGGCGTAAAGAACTCCGTCCCGGAGACGAACGGTAGACGTGTGATTGGTAGTGTTCATCCACCATATGGTTCCCCATGCTATACTTAAAACTACCTTCCCACCCCGCTCGCCGCATTGCCGTACGGCCATGCTGGACAACGAGACGTGTCCCGTTCTCGTTGCGACGACAGCAAATCTGATAATAAAGCTATTCGGGATGCTTCATGACGATGGTACTATCAAGTTTTTGTGTGCTTACGCAGGACTCCTTCTCGTGCAGGAGGGTCTGCAACGGTACCATTTCTCGAATCGCGAGACCATATGGAAGTCATGTCATGACTAATCAAAATACTTCAGATGACAATGCCGTCCTCCGCCTAAAACCCGCCCTTGCCACGCGCCCGGGCAATCGATCCCTGAACGCCCTTGATAATACCTTTGAGCCCACTCCCAACCCCTGTCGAGTCCGTCAGTGGGTTTCCATCTCGGTCGAGGTATACCCCGTCCTTCTGCAACTCATGAAAGTGCGTATTCTGCACTCTCCTGATGGTATCTCGCCAATCTTTACAGACAACCGGATTATCGATCATTACGTTCACTTCTTGGCTGTGGTACCAAGACTGTGTATCTGCTTGTGTAATGCTTAACAAGAGACGCACACTGGTAACAAATGCTCACCCTGGTTTCCGTTCCCGGCAATACCCACAGCATCGTCGATGATCATCAATTTGATCTTGGCCGCAGATTCCAAGCTTTAATCGGGTAACAAAGCACGACATCAACGGAATACATACGTGGCAATTTCGTTTCTGTGCGGACGCATTGATCGGCTTAATCTGGTCTTTTCCTGAGGGAAGATCATCAGTCTGATGACAATGTGCATCTGCCGACAAGAAGCTCACCGGTATACCAATATAACCTGAGTTTCACCTTCTCCTCCTCGTTAAGCTGCCCAAACATTCGTTGCGAGACTTCCTCGTTGGTACCTCCTTGTCCTGGCAGTACTTCTCCCCCATCATTGTATCCGACGTCTATGTATAGTGTGCACTCAATTCCACGACGCACAGCATTCAAGACACCTTCAACCACGGGGGCCGCGTTAAAGGTTGGTGTCTGTATGAATACGTTCCTTTTCGCATACTTCAGTCCCGCAAGCCAAGCGGCATCTTGAGCATTGAGTATTGCGCTATCCGGATTGCCCAGTTTTCCGTACGGCGCCCGGTTCAAAATAACCATGGGACATTCCTCGTGCGGGGCGTGGAAAGTGTGAGGTAGGTATTCATCGTCGGATGATTGAGGCAATTCGGATTCGATGGTCCCATGCGTGTCAGGCTGATTATCTGCGTCTAAGATTAAAACTATTAGCCCTTCAAGCCGTACAAATACAGACAAGAACTAACTGAGGTGTTCGGTGATTGTCTGATATTTCCCCGATATAAATATCTTGCCATCTGATGTTGTGTCGGGAAGAATTTCTTCGTTTGTCAGCTTGTGGTAAAGTTCTGCGCCTTTCTTTCCATCAAGAAGATGTACCGACGCATAGTGATTGTCCATTCCAAACTTGTAGCCACCCTCGGGCTTTTCAGATGGCCTGTTCAACAGAGGCAGTCTCGGATGCATCGACCTGAACCAGCTAATGAGGGCCATGTCGTAAAAGCTATCCACGATGGGACCTTCGAGATGTACCATCATCTCCATGTTCGCACGGTCTTGGATATTATTCGAGTTCACCAGCGCTACCTTCCGGTCAACAATCATAAATTTGCAGTGGAAGGTCCCTAGTAAGGGTCTTAATCGTGTTGAGATGTACAGTCGAACCTTGGGCAGAGATGACACTCACTGGTGAAAGTTCACGAGCTCGAAATCGAGCCACGGCATCTCACTCCTCTTTGGTAGTTTGACTTCATCACTTAACCATTCCTCCTCTTCAACAAGTACGTGGCTTTCTTTGAGCATCTTCAAATTCGCGCGGTCGTAAATCATCTTTACAACGACTTTCTTTCCTCGTTTCTCCGCCCGTCTCGATAACTCTTTGAAGGCATCGCAGACGAACTTGGAGGCCTTGGATGCCTCCCAATAGTTCGTAGCGAGAAAGACTTCGTGCTCCGCGTTGACGATGCAATCGTAGTAGTGTTGCATGATGTCCGGTATCCTAATAACACTTTAACCTTCCTATCACACCCCGCCTCAAATAATTCCTACAAGGATATTATAGATAGGTTCACAACCCCTCTCGAGCCCAAAAGAGGAGGGGACACGACACCAGCCCAGGGGTTACTTTCGAGAGTAGCTAGAACGTCCACGTATATCTAAAACCGACGTATATAAGGCTGCCATGACGAACAACGCAATATCGCACTGACCTTCAGGAACAGATCGCTGGGTCGCGAACCGAAATCGCCGCACTGAGCAGCCAGGTCGATGTCCTCTTGAGTCGGTTCGATCGCCTGAATACGTTCTACATCCTTCTTTCCTGCGTGCTGGAAAAGCCCCTTGAAGGCCTCCAGATGGGCACCACCAGAAAGGTTGCTGGGTTTTTTGGAATGTTGGTCATAAAAAATACGAGCGAGATGACCTGGGGATACATCATCTTCTGTCTCAACCGTAGTAGTGGCGAAGGCAGTAGTGAGTGTTCTGTTTGAGTGAACGAGGCGGTAAACCTTCTCTGAGATGGCCATCGATCGAGAGTCACGGTGATCTTGATCAAGATAATCACTGGCAGTTCTGCGTCGGTGTCTATACCAAATACCACAAGATGCCGATAATCGGCGTCCCTCTGCGACTGGCACTGTTGCTAGGGCAGTGCGATACTACTACAACTTAGCTTGAACTCCGCCCGCAATCTGAATCCCGCCGAGGTGTCCAGCTTTCCTCCGATGAGCAAATACCAAGGATTAAGTGCGATGTACATAACCGAGTCTGATTATAATATACGAAAACAATAACTGGCTTTTTAAAAGTAAGTCTACACTTGGTACTGCAGGTTGATAGGATGCCGAGCGAAATCTCACATAGCTTATTATAATTTAAGGCTTAAATAGGTTGTGTAGTAGCGTGTACTCAGGATCTGTCGACCCAAGGGTGCGTGACCAGATGGATAGGAAACGTCTGATAAAGATGCGGAGGAATGGATTCCAGTGGGCCAGGGGGGACAAGCAATGAAACCACAAAGTAGTCCTGATACGCATGCGTTTGAATTACCAGGATCAGTAATACGTAGGTGAGACTCACCTTGACTTCGACCACGCACGTAGTAAAACTGGAGTATTCAATCGGCTGCTCGCAGTGGATTTCACCGTCCCAGCTCAGCGTCCCCGCATTGTCCGGGACGGGTTCGACTGTTGTTATAGGATTAGGAGAAACCCTGCCTATACCAAGAACTTCATCTTGGATTTTTTTGTGATCCCCGATCGACACAGTCGTCCGTCGGAGAAGGAATACATGAATGGGCTTCTCGAGGGAAACATTACTCTGAGTCACATGTTGGGCGATGCTGCCCAGAAATGTCGCTGAAGAGCAGAAGGATATGTGAAATGGTACAACCTCGGAGGAGGCGAATACTCCAACGGAAGGCATGAAGAGCTTGCGGGAAATGATTAACTATACGCGAAGGGACTCTGGACTTCATGACGCACATGACATTGAGCAGTGAGTGGTTCTTTCTCTTTGCTCGAGGGTACTTCGGTCATTCCCCAAATCTCTTCTTGCCATTCTTCCGGACAGACTTTCATGGAAGAAAAAGTGGGGGGCGATGGCCGGGGTGGACGAACACGGGGACTATAACGTAAATATGCAGACAAGCACGTTTCCCTGCATGATTTTAAATGAGCTTGAACCCGTCAATTACATGTGTCTCACTGACTTGGTTCGACAAAAAATTGGACATGTGCTTCTCCGAACTATGACTTTCAGGGAATGCACGATAGCTACTCGACGTGGGTGGCTGATCGACATAGAAGGCGGAAGACGATGTGGACGACCATGCACCTTATCTCGATAGCCGGATGGGAACGATATCGAGACAGGTAACAAGCCGGGACACTCGTCACTGGTCGAGCCGCTTCTCTGCCATATCGGGAGCTCTCTGGAGAAAAGAGTATGTGATAGCATCCCCGATCTTGTTTTCACGCGAATTCGTGCCTCCAACTGCGTCCAAATCAAAAACGGGGAAAAGTAGATGAGGAAACGCGGTACGAACCCTAACTACCACAGACACGATTTTTTTCCTATTCGCTGGTGAGAACTCCCCACGAACGGTGCTACATAGTCCAAAGGTAGGGATGCCATTTTCTTCCCGACAACCTCGCAGAGTGAGAGACATGCCATGTTCTTCGTATGTGAAAGCACAGTTTTCCCGGTAGCGAGTAGTCTGTTTTGGTGTCCGTTGGATGCATTGCTCTCCGGGTAACGGCGTCGAAGAATAATCAGGTGGGATAGAGGGTGAATAACCTGGAAGTTCTATATTGGAGAATTCCATAGTGGAGTAAGGTAAGGAAAGAGGCCCGCAGCAATCAGCCAGACTTGAGCAAGAGATGAGTCTCGTGGCCAGACTCGGAGTATAAATGAGGAATAGGCTACAACACTTCGCAGCATCTTGATGGTTCGGCAATTCCTGCGAACACGGTGAGACACGGTTCCGGCTGTCGTGTGGCCAGGAACCAGGCGATGCGTGGATGGCAGTGCTTGAAACATAGGCAGCACGTTTGATGGCTTTTCAGCATTATAAAGAAGCGGTGCATGACATTGCTGTGTGCGGCCACTGCGGCGCTGCGTAACCGCACGGAAGCAAGGGATAAACAAAGAACTTTTGATCGTAAGGCTGTTTAGTAGCCGATAGATCCATATCGATGATAGGGTGTTAGCGCAGAACAAATTTCAGTCCTTTGCAATGGTCAAGCCAACGCCGTGGCGGTACAGCAGAGAGAGTGAACGTTTCACGACTGGCGTCACGGTAACCGTGTTTTCTTAAACGTGACAGGACTTGAACGTGACAGGAGATGACAGAGCGTAGAGTCTATAACTGCCAACCTGCCGAGCCTCAAGCTCGTGCCACCACACGTCGGATCAACTCGCGCCCGAGTCACTGTGAAGATTGACAATCGATGCTAATCGGTTATAGGACTTTGAACGTTGACAATCCACAACAATGTCCGTGGCAACGTGAACACATGCATGGTAATTTTACCTGACAACTCAGAGTATTTGTTATAGGGACGTACGCACGGCGGTCGTCACGAGCAAGCTACGCTCGGCCTCGATATGCAGAATACTTCTAGAGATTACATCAACTGCCAGTGTGCCCCCTGTACATTAGCCTGAGGGGACGATAGTTCCAATCCTAATTCACTCGACTCCATCTCGTCCGAGGTCACTTCCTCTCGCCCTTATCGTGCTGCGACGCGTTTTTTTTTTTTCGGCGCATGCATAGTGACCCTTGATGATCTATCCCGCTCGCACTGTGATAATTTACACAGCCGCCTGCCAACGGCATTTCTTGATATCCGGCGCAAACCATCTGCCCTTCACTGTGTCTCGAACATTCTATGTCACAAATCTTGATCGATGATCAGCGCTCAGCCACTGT
>JBBPJP010000445.1:0-23017 GCA_038088775.1 Boletus barrowsii | reverse complement strand
TTGCTGCTCCGTGCGTCGATCAGTTGCTGAGCGTCGGACCAAATAGTGGTAGCTCCGGCTCCATCTTGACTCATGATGACGAAGCCCTCCTCGAGAGTAACCCAGTCCATGTCCATGTCGAAGTTTCGCATCAAACGGTGAAGCAGGTCGTCACTGCGAATGCAGACTATCAGTCTGAATGGTCTTCTGTGATTGAGTCCCGCAACGCAGTAAAAAAGGGCTAATGTAGATGATAAGTCCGACCACCCGGAAAATGTGGATGAAGAAAAGTCCATGGTCCTCATTGTCCTGGGCGTTCCAGTTCACTGATTTGCTTTAGGTTTCAAGAAATAGCTGAAGTGAGAAGAACCACCGACGATTGTGTTAGTGCGGAGACAACCCACAATCCTGCACGGATCATGAGAGACAGTCGAGTCCGCTCGCGTCGCTGTGGCTGTGGCTGCTGGTGCACAACTCTCCGAGGAATCCTCCCGCGTAGACATATCCTCGGCGGCTGTTACACAGCGGCAAACGCAATCAGAGTCTGAGTCTGAGGGATTGACTGCAACAATACAGAAGGAAGAGGGGAGATCATCGTAAGTAACCCTTGGTGGATAGGTATTGTGACGTTCTTACGTCGATCTAGGGGGCACAAGACCATATTGCCCGCCACAGATAACTCGGATCGCTATACTTTAGTCGAGGATGGGGACGACACTCGTACACTGCTGACTGGTGTTCCACAACTGAGCCCATCAAGACATGAGCAGCAGGTTCTGCATTTAGATCAGCCCATGTCGCAACAGTATACAAGCGTGCTGATACAGTCATCATCCGAGGAGCTGGAGTCAAGGTCGGCGTTGGCGTCGTACGAGCAACAACCCTCTCAGACATATTCTTACCCTTCCAGGTGTACATGACTAACCTCTGATGACATTCCGCTACAAGGGGCGTCAGCATAATTGGAATTGGTATCGGCCGCGTCTCCGTTTCACCAGAGAACCCTCCAGAAGGATGAGAGGTGGGGAATCGAGACTTTGAGCTGCAGGGCCATTATGCACATTCGAATGGAGGGCAAACGACAAAGCGCACTTCGCTTGAATGAGTTTCGTAGGTGGCGACAATGCAGGGAGGGGGTACAATGTTGGGATAGTCTCTGGGAAGAAATGGATATCGATGAATGTTGAGCGTTTGGAGAGACTCGAACCAGAGAGAACGACGAGCGAGTTCATATCCTAAGTGATCAATGGTATACTTTGTATCTCTCACCCCCATTCTATATCTGCTTGAAAAAAAAAAAGTACTGTGATCTGGGGCCAGTGGACACGAATCATTGACAAGGCATTCCCCAAGTCGATCAGCCTTTAGTAATGTCGTCTCAAAATGATATCGTGTTTATCAACGGCGGAAAGAAACTCATCGATGGTCAATAAGTAACCTGCGGCAAGGGCACTACAACTTCTGTAAGTACGGGTCAACCGGGTTCCTCAGAAGCTTTTCAAATGCTGTATCGACATCCAAATTTTGCAAGGGGACTCTCTGATGTTTCTAAGAAGTGCCTTCTGCTTCAAGGCAATGATGCACTCCCTGGCCAATTTCCAATTCCGTTCATGGTCTCGTCTAAAAGAGGCAAACTGGAGACTATCGACGGTTCTCCAAAGGATTACTTCTTTTAGATGGCCGGTCACGATTCTACGACGCAGACAACGACACGAGGATGGCAACAGGGCGACGATGGGGACGACGCGACGCGCATGGTGACCCGTCGATGACTCGATGGGACCTCTCCCACCACTCCATGTGCGCATTGATGCCAACGACGTCGACTCAGACGCGTTGCGACGAGCAAGATGTCAACTCCGTCTGAGTCTGCTTTTTTTTCTCATCAACGGTCACCCATGTCCAACTCGAACCAGAGCGAGGCTCCTGAATCTATTCCAGAACTAAGTCATCACTGAGCTGCCGCTTAAAAAGAGTCCATCGCTTCACGTATGTGCCCAAATTGCGTGGCCCTTTAGTCAGTTCCGTGTCCCACTCTTGCCATGTAGTGCGCCATTTTTGACATGCATCCACTGGGAGACCATTTGAATGAGGCCCTATCCCTCTCCATCCTGCGGAAACGTGCCGATTTAGACTACATGCTTGTTCCAACCCCCCTCACCATCCTTTTCACTCCGCTGAAACCCGCTGTTTGGATTTGGAAGATAATGTGCTTGTTCCGGGCATCGCGCGACGATGCATCAACACAGCATCCGCCCCCGCTTGCTCCGCTCCCCAATCTTCCTCGCCCTTTGCTTCCGCTCTCCCATCGCTGTTCCCACCTCGCTGCTCCCGCACGCTCACACCACATCCATGCTATGTGAGGTGATATGATGGCGACGATGTGACTATTCGCGACCACGCTGCCCGCTCTTACCGGCAATGCGTGCGTATACACACTGCTTATCCCTGCCTTCCCCCACAGACATCGAAGGGGCGTGCTGTGACCATAGCATGCTCTCATTCCACAGAGAGCACATGATCGTGACTGGGCCATCATGCCCGTTCTTGCCCTCCACCTTGCTCCTTTCTGATGACGCATTTAGGCCACCACGCTATCTCCTACGCACTGAACGCTCGCCATGCACCATTGTCTTCAAGGTTTGACTTATTCGAGCAACGTAGGATCCTTTAGTACTACCCGACATGTAGACCCATGATCACAAGAAGAATATCATACTTAAGCCCGGCACAAAGGCAGCCTGACTCAGCAGACATATTGATAAACCCGCTGGATGATCCATTGATCTTCTGGGCGCTCGCGTCCATACCCTCAGAGAAAATTTGTGCTCCACATGGTGGATGATAAGCCTGGGGACGTCTGAAGTGGGACAGCGGACACGTGATTAACGTGTACCTTTCCGCGCTGTACAATTCCCATAGGATAAGGTTTTGAAATAATTTCATACGCTGCAAAACACACTATGATAGGGATCACGGTAGGCTGCCGCCGATCTACAAGACAGAATTGGGGCTGCGATTGGCTTGCCTAAGGGTAAGCAAAGATGTTACTTCTGCCAAGCTCAGAATCCATGAAACGTTAATTTGCTGACTCTTGTGATGCGCGATGCGCGATCCCTCATCGCCTCATAAACTTGAATAAGCTCAGGGTCCAGTGGTGATTGTCCAAGCGCGGTGGTCAGCACAGTAAGTCGCTGCATGTTGAATACCTATTAGAGCGGTGTTGGGTGTCCGTTCTTCATAATTCCGCATCCGACATTCCGACATGAGCCGCTCAATGGGACTGTCCGGCTAAATTCATGCCAAACGGTAAACGCGGGCAATAAAAAACAAACTGAACCAACACTTTTCTCATTTTCAGATCCATCTTCCATTCCTGCATTCAGTACCATCACGGAATGCCTCCCAAAGGTTCAAAGAAAGTGAAGCAAGGAGACGCAAACATATCGGCTACTGCAGAAGGATCAAGGAGGGGGAAGGTGAGTGAACGAATCACGATGTGTTAATTAACTGTGTAATGTCAATTAATCTTTGGTCGTGTATGGATAGAAGGTGAAACTTGACGACACCCTGCACCTGGAAAAGCATGGTGGAAAAGCAACTGCGACCGTTGATGACAAGATTCTCGAGCGTCAACAGCTTGATTCCCTTGCGGAAGCCGCGCAGCTCGGCTGGGCACGCTTAGACATCCTGAAGCATTCAGAGGCCATCAAATTTGGACGATGGAATTCGCGGAGCATCAATCAGATGAAGGCCAGTCAACTGAAGGATTCGTTCCTGTTGAATGGGTTGGACCGGTTCAACTCTCTCCATGGGATCCCACTGGTGGTGAACAAAGGGATGGTCAAGGAGGGTACGTATACCGACGAAAAAGATATGCAGATGGACCTGCCCGAGCTGGAGCTGGAGCTGGGATCAGACGATGAAATCTTTGCTGGCGGTGGTCAGCACCGACACAAAGCGTTGCAGTTGTGGAAGGAGTACCAGGAGGGCCGACTGAAGGCATTACAACAACGAGCACGACAGCTCTGTGACCAGGACACGGAGATTGATGAAGCGACTCTTGCGATGGAGGAATACGACACAGTAGTGGTGCCAGAGATGAAGAAATTGACAAGTATTTTAGAGTATGGAGGACAATGGGTGGTTGTATTGTTTGACGTCGGTAAGTTAAGATGTCTCCCTTCCTACACCCCAGCCGAATCTACGTGCAGACGAAATGTGTTACTTCTATCTCCACAATGCTAACTGTCATCTTTTGTGCGTGTAGACAAAGTCAACGAGAAGTTGGGACTCCATCTATCCCAAAATGAGACGCGTTTCACGTATATGGAATCGCCGGAGGAAGGTCTGGTCCAGAGACTGAAAGAGCGTCTGGTGATGAACCAGAACTGGGAAAACTTCCCCAAAGCGCCTGTATCCAAAGGACCCGTGTATCGTCAGCATGAACTGCTCGCGCAAGAATATGTTTTCGAATTTCTCACTACCTGCCTCCAAGCCGGGAACCATTATCTTGGTACATCGGAGTTCACCCTCAATCGACTTTATGGTCACATGGTGTCACCATATGGTGGAGTAAGTCCCATTTAATCGGAGTGTATTGACCTGAACCAGAAGCTGAGAGGGGCGGTATATAGATACTCACACATTTGACGAAAATGCTGGGAATCCGGCTTCATATGTGTTTCAACACAGTGGACGTTACGGAAAGTCAGCTCCGGGCGTTGGGAAAGAAGATACCCGAGGATGCGAAAGGGCCAATTGACGAAGCATTTGCGCTGCACGACGAACTAGCAAATGCAGACTTTGTTAAGGAAGCCTTGACTGAAGGTATTTACGGCGTTCTTGAAGATGCCTGGCACGATAGTTTCGGAACAAATGCGCAGCAGTGCTTCGGAATGGAGGGTTCCACTGCCTGGTTAGTAGCTTGGGACAGGTACACGAACATCCTCCCTAACTCCCTGAAAACGTTTGTGAAGAATCTTCGCGAGAACAACATCCTGGAAACCCTCTCGAAGGAGGCACAGACCGCTCTGAAGACGTGTGCCACCAAAGTCTCATTCATGCTCGAATTCCACGTCGCGAGCGCATCCATGGAGCCGTATGTCCTCATGCCGTTCATGTGCAAGAGCATGTTCTCTTTCGTCGCAAAACGACTCGATACAATCAAGAACGCGATAGCAGAGGTGAGGATTCTTCTGGCCATTAATCGCACAACATTCTTTTGGGACTTTTCACGTGTTGGGCCCTGTTTTGCACATTTCATCAGAAGAACTTTTGTGCGACTTCGATGCCTTTATGATGTTAACGTTCTTCAAGTTATCTAGCTGGTGGTCTCCCTTCGTCTATCTTGCGAAAGCTCATGGGATGGGGTGGCAAACCAAGTCGTCTTCTGTTGAAATGATGCGAGCGATTATGTCGCATCCTCTCATAAAAATGAGACAGCGGGAAGTAGCATTGAACAGCGTACGTTGATATGTCCCGCATTACCTAACTCAACGCTCACAGCATCGTAAATAAGGTCATTGGTACGGTTCTTCATGAATACGCTGCGATGCTTCGTCTGGAGCAGGAGCTACAGGAACTTGGTGTACCACTACGTCCCACCACGGCCAAAACTCTTGGTTCTATGTTCTCTACAACATCAGCAAAGAACAAAGAAAGGCAGAAGGTGATAGCAGAAGATGATGGAGGTGAAGACGTTGCTGTCACCGATGCCGAGGAAGAGAGACAAATGGATGAGGAGGGTTCTCAGCCACATGCTGGGAGTCACAGAGAGCGGGCCATGAAGCGAGAGGATGCAAAATCCTCGACGAAGGCAGAGCTGGGCCCATTGGAGGCAGAAGTCCACGAGGCTGCAGCCGTCATCTCCACTGCCAAGTCTATCTCCAAGTCAACTACTACAGTCCTGCCTATCCTCGATTCATGGTCGCGCTCATCCAAGATCTCGTCCGACATCACTGATAATGCATTTCGTGGGCAGAATCTGCTTGCTTTTCATACGTTCGAGTGGGCAGTGGGTACTGGTCCCTCAAAAGCACGTAACTGTCGTGCGTTGGCGCAGCTTTCGATATTGGAACACTCCATCGTACAATCCTACCGTCCCTACCTACTTAACGTTCCCGGGAGTGCGGCTGTATACCTCCGTGACGCTATGTTCAACTGCTGCCGCAAGTTACTTGTTACCACAACCAAGTCTGGCAGTCTTCGACAGTCGACGCTCACCCCGCAATCACCTATTGCATTGAAATCGTCTTCTTTCTGGCCTGACAAGATCTCAGTCGATGTCATCGTCTTGGAGAAGACACCTTTTGACATCTCGAAAGAGTTCATTAACTGGCGCAAGTCCATGGAACACTCTCAACAGACGATCGCAGTTCAAAAGGTTGTGACGTTGCTGGAAAATATGTCAGCCTGTTGGGATGTACGATTTGTCCAACCGGTGAGGGACTACAAGGATAAACCGGCACTCCAGCCAAACATCCAAGGCGCACTGGAGAAGCTAGTCGAGGTAAGTAGTTAATGACATGTGTCGTTGGTTATATAACTCACCCGGACAATGGTCATTAGGAGATATCGAAGAATGCATGGCTTCAACGGCACCCGAAATACAAAATGGAGACCGCAGAACAATTCATGAAAGATGCAGGGACGGAACCACTGGACGTCCGCTATTCACACGCTATTCAAGAGGACGACTCGAAGGCATGCATACAACCTCGCCGTGACAACTTCAAGTTGCTCACTCGTGAGGAGGAGGAGGAGGTGTTGCAAAAAGAAGCGGAAGAAAGGCAGAGAGTAATCGATGAAGCGAAGAAGGCGGCTGGGAAGGGAGAAGATAGAATGGAGGGGGAAGGGGAGGATGGTGAGCGGATTCTCAACTGTCTAATGAGGTGAATGGAATTGACGATTTGCTATAGCAGGGAAGATGAAGCAAGATGATATCAAGGATGGTGAAGGAGACACAGGTGGAAAGAAGGTGATCGGGGATGCAGAAGGGGAGAAGGGTAAAGTAAGAGACAAGGCGGGTGGTGGGTTGTCCACCACACTATCTAGTAAGTCGTCTGTTCCCCACTGGCATACACTGAATATACTAACGGTGTTGTCATTCTCCTGGCAGGACCGGATGGTGGCAATGTTCGGCCAAAGCCACTTCCACCCCCTCGGAATACTTCTGTACCCGTAGCTGACACTGATCGACACGCTTCTCCACTGCCTGATGCCTCCTTCCCTGCTTTGAACGAGATGGGAGTGGCCATTCCTACAGTCGACGAGCAGGATGACTGGAAGAAAAGTGACCCAAACAAACTGTCGTTTACGCAAGCCAAAAGTCCTTTCACCTCCCCTCCTTCAATGCCCATTCGATCCCAGATGCCAACTTTCGTTGATCCTTCTCCGGAAGACTGCAATATGAACGCTGAAAATCTGTTTTCACCAGAAAGTGAGCTCCAGATTTCGTCGTATCGGAACAGCTCTTAAAGCTCTAACCCAGCCGCGACACCCAGACCAGAAGTTCTCAGTCAAATTGAGGGAACAAAACTGGCCCGGAAACACAAAATCAATCACAGCCAGCCGACTTCCTCTGCAGTTCCAGTAGCTCGCAAGCGGAAAAGCTCAGCAGCGGGGTCGAGTGATGCTAGTCGAAAGCGTCGTAGCATGCAGCAGGACAATGGATTTGAATGGAATGGCTAGGTACATGGTATCATCATACATTTTTTATTTTGGCGTATTTTTTTCCATACTACATGGGGTACTTATGGTTGAGAGTCGAAGCCAGCTGTTGCACAAGCACCAAGCTTTGCTATGTACACTCCGAGTCTATCTCATCGGCATACACCTTCAGTCTCCTCGTATCATGTGGCATGTTCGAGTCGTGATATACAGTACCCAGGCTCATCTCTTGAATAGTACCGCCGTCAAAAAATAGAAACCTGTCACGGTCATCACGGACAAGGCTCCACCTCACTGAAACCGGTGTCGCTACTCGTTGAATCTCAAGCATCAGATCTCGACAAGGATGTTCCTGGGAAGGTGGTGCCCTGTCGATTTGTCTCCACCAACTCACTGAACGGTATGGGTTCGTGATGCGAGTTGTTCATCTACCTTGTTCACTTCAAGCATAGACGACAAACTTGCGATCCTTACAATGTTTGGGTCATCATCCGTACGACTACGCTTCTTTGAGCTGGATATATAGTACGACTCATGTCCTTTTTAGTGGGTGTAACACGCCACGTTCCGATGCCTACCTGGTACTACCATTCTGAACGCGGTGGTAGGTGAAAATCAGTTTCTAAGCTTTTGTGGGCAGCCATCCGTGTATTTGAATCCAGACACACCCTTTGAATCGAGTTGTGTGACGCTCTGTGACACCGCAATGGATGTTAACAGTAATGCTTCCTCGCTGTTCCTGGTGTTGTCGGTCAAATCCCAGGGACAAGTCTGGGAACGGGTCGATATTCGATTCTAAGATCACAACCTCGATCATGACTGTCCCAGTGCTTGGAGGGACCTTTGCCAGTGGATCGAGGTCATAACTCTACGATTCAGAGATGTCATGCGATTCGTGACTCAACCACGAGTCGTGGTCTAGTACACAATAAAGGTCAAATAACAGGACGAATAGATATCATTGAAAGAATGGTCAAGGAATGGTCATGTGTTGTAAATAGGGATTACGAACTTGAATGAAGTCAGTCTAGGCATGAATGTTGTGACAGTATAAACAAACCCGCAATCGGCATTAGTACTTCGTCAACATCAACCAAAAAACCATCCATCTAAGAAGTGAAGGCACTCAGGAAACGCGATGGCGTTTGTTTGTCCTTGAACCACTCGCTTCTGCATAACTTGTGGAGGGTTCCTCAGTCTGCCACGCATTGGACGCTCGTTTGTTCTGATTTCCAGAGTTTTCCGCGGCCCCGTACAATTGTATATACGGCCTAGCCTTCAGATAGAGTTTCTTTGACAATAGCTGTGCAGTCTTGGTACCAGCCAAATACTCCACTGCGTCGAATGCACCATATTCAGATTTGGACGTCAGGTGGTCCTTCACCTTTGCACATTTCCATGCAAGCTCTTCTTCCGAGAGGGGCGTGACGTCTCTGTTCCATTTACCCGACCTCAAGGCAAGTCCAGTGACCGGATCTGCTAGGCCAAACCTGCACATGACGAGAATTGACATGCCCTTGGCAGCTGTGAATGGAAGAGGTTAGCATTATGCAGGTCAAGACAGTGTGGAAAACTCGCTGTTTTTTTCCAACCATTTCCTAGAATCTCCTTTTGAATCATTGACGACCCTACCGACCGGTGAATATATTTCATAAAAGCCCAGTACATAGGTGATGAACATCAGAACAAAGGGGGGAGCCTCCGTCGCTCCCTTCCTGTCCTTTTCAATCCAGTCCAGATTCTTTATGTAGGAGCTCCGCTCCACAACAGTGCGGATATTTGGAGGAAGAGATCGATCGGGAGGCGAATGAATGGACGGGAGGAGGCCTGCGAATGCAATGCTGCAAAACAGCGCCAGAAAATGGATAGGCTTCGATACATTGAAATTTGATAGCACCCATTCATACATGGCACCGACATATGAGGGCGAACCGCTTGGGACGACAACGTTGTTCATAGTGCATTCGACTGGCAGCACTGTCTTGTGAAGGATCGTGTGGAACCCGGAAAGTCTAATCTTCATGGCCGACCATTCGCCTGTAGGGTCGCCAGCGATGAGGCGTTGTGACGACTGGCGAATCAGAGTGCTTGTATTTTCCTCGGGTGTCCTGAACGCGGCACAGTCAACGGCACGGGGTGGATCTGCAGCGCCAAGACTGAGCCAGACGGTATGATTTATGAGCGTGCCCGGGTTTCCGACCTGTCCTGCTCGATTGGCAACCCAAGGAACGTGATTCATCTTGAGCTTCCTACTTGCCGTCAGAAAGGCGTTGACGATCAGTAACTCTACGTCTGCATCCGGTATGCGGGCTGTTTTCGCTGTCATGGTAATATGTGATATCACCATTTTTATAACAGACAGGGCTCTTCCTTGTTGAACGAAGGGAGGTTGTCTCCTTGGAACCTCCGGCTTGCAGGCTGCGATGACTTTCTCGACGAAAAACGACAACGACTGTTTTCCAATGTCGGCGCTGGCAATCCTCAAATCGTCTTCTCGGTGGTCTGATACGGCACGCATGAGGTCTGTCACGGTTGCCTCTGAGTATGACAAAGGAAATTCGTAGTCGACCCATCTGTCCAGTGCCCTCTTCCTGGGAGTGGCACGCGTTTGTTCAATGAGGTCATCGCTTCGCAAGGCTGGTGCAATTTCCCGTGAGATTTCTCTCTCCACGAGCGTAATAACGTCTGCAATGTAGACACGCATGCCTATTTCTGCCGCATAGCATGCGAGACGCTCGCATGGATGGTCCATGTCTGTGTAGACATTGTCTGGGAGGTTTTTGGTTGCATGGACTATCTGGAATCGGGCGATGTAAGCCTATGCGAAGATGTCGTTAGTCATTCTGAAGCACGTTTTACGAAGTCAGATTGAACGATCTTTACTAACCTCATAATGGTCGTTTCCATACGTTAACTCCTGGGCCCGACGTGATGATGTTTTTGGCCTGTTGGTCTGCATGTCCATCGGCCAGTGTCTGGTATAGAGCTTGATGGATTTTTCGGCAAGGTCTCCATGGGAAATGAACCTGCCAGACAAAGAAGGGAGCCCATCGAAAATGAGGCCTAATGACAACCAGGTGCGATCCATGAGTGAACGGGTGAGGACACGAGCGGCACCAGTGTGGCCATAGTTGAGCGCCCGTTCGAACATCGATATCATTTCAATCAAATACGGTTCGATGATAGCATCTTCGTCAAGCGTAGGTTCTAATTTGTTCCAAGCCAACTTCAGGAAAGAAGTTACTGGAAAGGTCGTCCATTCAAACATTTGTGGAATGATCTATATGTTGCCCAAGGTTGGGGATTTCTTCGACTGAGGATAATGGATTACTTACATCCCGTTTAAATGGAACTAACACCTGTTTAAGACTCTCTCGCACGGTAGCGTATGTCCATGATTGCAATAATGGAGTTATGACGTTGTCGTAAATTGCCCTGTTTGCGAGAGGAGTCCATAAATTTGAGACTCGACGGTCAAATAAGCAAGATAAAACGACATGCCGTCCGTTACGATATTCTGCTTTCATTCGTGAGACATCTAACTGGTAGGTGTTCTCCATCCGCATCGCTTGCGGCTGATTTTCGCCATGGACCTTCAAGTGGAACGCCTCATGCGGCAGGTTATTTCGACACTCTTGAACACGCCTTGTCCATTGAGCATTACTGGCAAAACCTACCGCTGTAGTTCCAGATACAGCGGAGGTGATTTTACCCAATTGAACGGCATGGAATTTACTTTGGTTCCGAACCCGATGGGACAGAGAATTATACCCCTGGCATCGCAAGCCCCGGAGAACTGGAGCACCAACGCGGCGATGGCGGTCACCATGATCATCCTCTCCAAATAGCGAGTCACCGTCATCTTGTGAATCATCTTCGTCTTCGAGATGGGCTTGTAACGGTTCATTGATCATTCTGAGTGGTTCTTTGAATGAATAGATCAAACCGTCAGAGGCTTGCATATTCCCTAGTGTCTTGCTGAACGCTAACGGATACAACGAACATGGAGCAGCACGGATGGAAAAGTCCTCCTCGTCGTTTGGGGGCAGGAAAAGTTGGGGGGTCAACGAAAGATTCAGAAGCGCCCCCCCTAGGTCTGAATGTCCCGGTTGAGGTACGCGGCGGAATGCGACATATCCGTCCTTGGTATAAATAGGCACCGGGTTAGTCCCGTCATCTTGCATGAACGGGAAGTTCGCTAGGTCATCGATTTCAGTCCTGTTGCGATCACCAGGTGGGGCGGTGAAAAGCCTTCCATATCTTGCAACAATTTCCTCCGGAGGCACACTTCTCCACCGCGCCACACGGGAAAACCTGAGGAGTTGATGATCAAGGAACGACGACATTAACTTGAAGCCATGGAAGGACGAGAATGAAAGTAGTACTCACGTAACGTGACTCGCCAATGAAAACGTGAAGGTCGATATATTGGTGTAGTCATGATCAAGCTCCCAGTTGCGTCTCTCCTGATTAATGCTGTCGTCATCAAGGCGTTGTCGAAGCATTTGGTTTTGTCCATAACGAAGGGTGATTGCAACCGGCGTGTTGTTCACCAAGAACCCATCCTCTTTCCACTCTTGCGGTGCACCATTGACCCAATCTGACCACGCATCTCGAAAATGTCGATGGAGATTTCTGAACTGCTCCAGCGTAAGGTGCATAATGCGTTGTCTCTCATTCTCCCTTCCCCTATCAAAAAATTCACCAAGGTAAGCAACCTGATCTTAATTAACAAGAAATATGAAGAGGTCTGGAACATTATTCCACGAGGCTGGTTTTGCGCATTTCTTCCACGGAAGAAATGCGCAGTATCGGATCTCCACAGGAGACGGAACCCATATGCCATGTGACCTTGGTGGTATGGTTTGCGCTAGGAGAAGAGGCGACTTACAGTATTTCCGTAGAAGATTTGACTGCCGCGCGAGTCAGGGGTTGTGGATACGCCGTTCGGCAATGCAGGTCTTCGAACCGCATTTGATGCAACGCGTGAGCAACAAACATGCAGATCATGTAATAATGTTCCTTCTTCATCGCCGAGGTTTGCGCATTCAGGAGGTTGGGGTTTGGATGGGCACGGTTGGCACGATTCTTTCTAAGCACATTCTTCGGCACCATTGCCAACCAAATGTCCTCCTGGTTCCGAGAACCGATACAAAGCATCCTTCCCATGGGGTTGAACGGAAGGTCACCGGTGTTGGTGGTTGACCATAGACGCTGTGGCTGGCAAAGATTGAGTCGGAACTCCATGCGATGGTCCACCATGACGTTTGGCAGGGCTGCGTCAAGTCCAAGCCGGTTGCCCATGTACATGACGTAGTCGAGTGCATGGCCTGCCATGTGCATAAACGTCTCGGGGGAATGAGGGTCGAGCTTGAACTCGTCATCAATAGCCACGAAACGGCGCCTCTCCAGTAGTCGAATTGCTTCCTGAGTGCTGTTGTCCTCGAAGAGACGCCTTAAGCTACTGAGTTTAGTCCTTTTTGCAGCCTTCTCATGGAATTCAGCGAGATAGTCTGGTTGGACACATTCCCTTCTTGTGCTCTCCACAATCACTTGCTCGACTGTACGCTGTGAGTGGTTCATGTCCTCCCCATCATCGTATTGTAGGGGAATCGAGGCGATAGTGAAGGGTTGGTCTGCATCCCCTTCGTCAATTTCTATTCTGCCTGCTTGATCGACCGTTTCGACTCGGTCGCTGTGGGACGAGGTATCAGGGCTTGTTTGCCCTTGCAAAAGTACAGGTCTGGGTGACCAAACTCACTGAGGATTAGAGTTGCTGTTCACCATTGCCTTGGAAATGATGGAAGGGTCCGAGTCAGTATGATAGAACAAAGGTTCCGTCGAGGGAGGAGCTATGGCCCAGAATTAGCCGGACAATCGCGTTCTGTGGTGACGTCGGCATTCCGTTTAAGGCCACATTGCTGTTTCGATATACCCTCGGCACAGAAACTGGACGTTTCGCAGCCCAAAAAAACCAGATGCACCCGGACAATCGTGTTCTGTGAACGTCGGCGTTCCGTTCAAGGTCACATTGCCGTTTCGACTACCCTCAGCACGGAAAGCCGGACATTTCGCGGCAGATTTGTCATAGCAAGGTGAGGCGAGCCATGGTCGATCGGTCGAGTGACGATCAGTTCTGCCTTCCTAATTCGTCCATCGCAGACGTCGCCCTTGCGCTTCCACCGCCCATTGGTACTACCACCGTGTGCATCTGCATTATCCGTCCGCCGGCGTGACCTGGAATCAGCCCACATTGCCATCACGCACCCAACCATTTACAACTCACAAGTCATGACTGCATATGAGCCCACCGCCCTCTCATCACCACGACGTGCATCCACGGTCCACCCGCTTGTGACTTGATAGGAGCCGTTGGCCTTGTTCAACGGCTCACTCGTATCTTGTTTCTCTGACTCACAACCCAGCGTGAGCCCAGCGGCTCACTCCTTTCGAGTAACTCAGACCCCTCTGACGTGTTGACAAGACTTAACGTGGCCATCCTCATGGATCGTGTAAAACGATGTTCCGCCAACAGGCCTGTCGTGCAACGTGCAGCGGGTAAGCCACGCGCACTGAAATCACTAGTGCAAGTGCTAGCCTGAGCTAATCACACGACAATACAGCTACAGATCGAAGCCTCGCTCGCTCAGCAGTCGCCATCGCTATCACAAAAGTCAAACGCAGGCCATGAAATCTCCAGCGTTGCAGTCATCACCGAAGTTGACACCCATCAAGTCTCAGCCATGCTACTAGACGAAGATGCTGCCATCTCTCGTCATTATCGGGCTCAAGAATCTGACCCCTCGTCTCCATACGCTATCCGTCCCCCGTTCTCGCCTTAACCCCTACCCTCTTTGCCCCTGCAGCCCCACCTTTATGAATGTCTCCTTCACTTATGACTTCCTCTCAAACCCCGAGACCTACCTCCACTATCCCCATTTCATTTCTCTCATTTCCTTACGTGACTCACCCCTCCAACACATCGCGCAGATGTTGCGATGAAGTTCACGACGGTTACCGCCAGTTCAAGGATGCCCTCCCGGTCTCCAACCAGAAGTCAAGCAAGGTTTACCTCCTTGACTATGCTACCACCCGCATCGAGTACATCGGGATGACTGCACAACAACCTCTCAAGACGAGGCTCCCCTGCTGGCACCGTCCTGTTGATGGGCGTGTCATCAGACCAATGGGTCAACCTCCCTGCATTTACCAAGTCGGCGCCACCACTTGTTCCCCTTTCGCGTGCGTCCAGCGCGTGTACCGGCAAAATGAATGTCTCGAACGGAACGGACGGAATTGCCAGTCGTCACCGCTATGCACGGGCCTGTTCTCATGGTGGACGCCGTGTCCGGGTGGGCGTACCCCTGTAGCTTTACGCGCTCGTCGACGCCTGCGTTCTCTTACAGTCTGTCTTTGGGCCCATCAACGTGGACACAACATGTACCATCACAGGCGCAGCGGGCACTAGCAGGGCACCGTGTCGGACTCAATAGTCGGTGCATGCCAGATTGTATCCCATCACCCTTATCCGAGATGACCCACCAGCACGGTACCAGAACCTCACCATTTCTTTTTCAACGGTGATCGACTGACGGATTCTCAGGTTCCGACATGCAAGGGTTACAACGTATGCAGACGCGGAGAATGCAGAGACCAAGCCCGGCCCACCGTACCCGAGTCTTGGCATCGAGCCGGAGTCGAATGTGAGCATGGAGCATGGGGTGGGGGGCGTTGTATCCGCGTGAACATCCACCTGCACCGCCCTCAACACTGAATAGTCATCTCCACTCGTTACAAACGTGGAGACTCCGTACGCTCCAACCATTTCCCACCAATCTGAAGTCTCCAGAGCAATGGACAACGCCTCTCGCTCCCTTGCTCTCTCGTAATCACGCCAGGGTCTATTTTTTTCCCTCTCGAGAGTTGTCTTCCCAAATGAAGCAAAATAGATTTCGTCGAAACTGCCGTGTTCAAGTTGGGACTTGGCAGAGAGAAAAAGTACGTTTGGTGACTGGTGAATGAGGATGAGATTTCCCAATCACTTGCTGAGCTGTATTTTAAGGTTTTTGGGAACGAACGATGGACGATATTTATTACCGCTACACGTCGCGCAGCGCGACCCTGTCAACGCGGGACCAATGCAAAGGTCCTCTCATACCTTTTGCAGCTAGAGAACAATCATTACCTATGCGCTACCCATGAAAATGGCGAGCAGTGAACTACTGCCGAATTTCTCGAGATCTTGGTTGCTCAACAGCTCGAGATTCTGTTTTGCTGGACGTCGGCACCCAAATATCTCGATTTGCAGAACCACAAGCTAGCTGAAGCGTGGCTCGCTACCAGTACAAATACTTTTGCAGCCATCTATTTCAATGAGGGTGATGAGCTGACTGTCCTCACGCGAGATGACAGCACGCAGCTTCTGCTACCGTCGCCGTTCGCACGGCAATTGGATCAATACATCATATACCTCGATGATGCCCATACACGATGGACTGATATCAAATCCCCGATTGGATGGATTCCATGCCACCGTCGCGCCTGGGCCCAAGGCTACCAAAGACTGTTTGGCCCAAGGTACGTATAGTCTACACCATTTAGTGGTCCACGCATCTGAGGGTCCGTCATTCGCAGGCTGCGCGGGCATGCGGAAGCTCAGTCATGGCTATTCTCTTATGTTCTTCCCCCCTCTTGAAATTGATCGCCGTATCCGTTCTGTGGCTGACGTCATCAACATTGGACGATACGCGAGACATGTAATGATGTCTAACAGCGGGCGCTTCATTGGGCACAACAAGGGACGGATCACCGAACTCACTACAGCCCATGTTACAATTTTTGCGCTGGCGTGCGTACACCAGGGCAACTATCAACCCATTGGCTTTGAACCGGTGTCGAATCGCTTGTGGAGCTCCATGCGCCACTCGACACCTCGTGTCCGACTGCGTTCAACGTGCCCGAGATTCACGAGTGCTGCATCGGCCTTGTCATCACTTCACTTCGCGAGGCAGGGATAGACGAAGAACAAGAACGTGAGATCATACATGAGATCCAACGTGAACAAGAAATAGAACGACCATCGGAATTATCTGGCTCACGTTCAGGTTCCAGGAATGTCGTCTATCTCTATCTGCGCAATATCGAGTGCAGGTCCGAAGAAGCACTCGTCAACCTCAACATAACGGAACGACGACAGGACTGGCGCAACCATTTGATGATCCCCCTCTCGCCGGACAGTCTCGAACCGGATATGCATGCTGATCAGTTGAAAAGACTCGCAGGGGATATTAGGGCATTCGTTAGCCGTTTGAACGAATTCGAGTTCAATGAGGCGATTAGTCAGTCGATGCGGTCATTTGAGGTGGCTTGCAAGTACGTCACGTTTTCCATCCTCCTTGTTGCGAACCCTCTCCGACTCTTGTTGTATTTGGCTGCAGTACTTTTCTGCTTGTCTTTGGGAGTACAAGTGTGCTCTTCATGCTTCGTGTGCGTGGGAGGGTCACAGGTGTCTCTAGACCGGTTTCGATCATTGGCAGTGCAGCGGTATGTCCACGATTTGACGCTTGAAATACCTGGTCACCTCAATGGGATTACTGCTCACTGACCACCTTCATCGAAATTGGTAAGTCACCAACATGTGTTCGATGGGTTGCATAATTACTAAAGACCAGTCTAGGCATACCGACCATTTGGCTCCATCAACAACATGCTGCAAATAATTTGATGAGTGTCGCGATGTTGTCAATTGTTTTCGGAGTTGTTGATGTCTCGCTCTTGGTCCTTTCGGGTCATATGATGGCCACCATCCCCGCCAAGCTTGTGAGTATGTTTGGATGTCCTCATTACGGCTTAGCATTGCAGGTGGAGTCAGTTGGAAACAACCCACCTAGTTAGTGTGGTCGTGCTCATTTTCTGCGTGATTATGCGTGCTCGTGTCGTCATGTCAAAGAGGTGCAATTTGAATGTAGCCTAGGTACAAATTGTATTGATAGAAGCAAACTGTCCTATGAATGAGTGGTAGAATCAAGGTGGTGTATGCTTGGGCAAAACCTGCAGGGTTTCAGCTGGAGGCTAGGCCCAATCTGTGGATGGAATGAGGTGAGCTGTGATCCCATGGTTTTCCAAACTCAGAAACACTGGAACTACTTCCAGAACTTCCTTCAAAAGTGTGAAACCACCAGAAACACTACACTTAAACCTTGTACCTTCTTTCAGGTTCACCACAGATATATTGTAGGTAACATAATACAAGTATACCTGTTACGGACTACAGAGCATCTGCAAAAAAGGTTTATGGTGGTTGTACCCTAGTACCACTCTATCATACATGTAGTAATCTGTAGTCAACAATGCCATGGCTGTTTACCTACATCAGCAACAGCCTCAAAGCTTACTTCTATAGTGGCAACGTCAACAATGGAGCCACTGCGGCAACATACAGTGACTCTATTTTGCTATGGGGATGCTACAGTGGACAACTATAGTAGTTTTCGGCTACGATAAGAATGGCAGTGTTGTGTAAATAGGGAAAAGAATACTGACTGGAACAGTTAGTCTCATTGTCAACGATGCAATAAAACACATACTGCCCGCCCACCTGCCCACACCCTGCCACTGTGAGACTCTATGCCTCATGTTGCCTGTACTGCTCAAAGGTGCGAAGGTTAATGTAGCAGTTCAAATAAAATGTATCAGCAGGTGGGACAGTATGATGGCGAATCCACAGTGGATTGACAGCTCCACTCGGAAACTTGGGCACTAAATGACAGGGTTGAATTAGTTGAGACACCAGGACAATACCTGCATTTGGCCGATGGTTTTGTGTTGAGCATAAAATTCAGAACATCCGAATAGTGTTGTTGATGTGGCTGAATGGCTTGAACCAGTGGACATATGCCACAGGTTCATGGAAATTCCCTAGATGAGGAGGGAGCATGAATATTGCACAAATCTCGGCCACGCGCAGTCCTGTCGGTGGTAGATTAGACAATTTAATAGAATAAGATGGAAAGAACTTGCCATGGAAACCACCAGCGTGACCATGTTCTTCTTTGTCAACCAGTACCAACACAGTATCAAACCGTGCTGGAGTCAGAGGCTTGCGTGGTCCATTGGGATGCTGTGGATGGCACTGAATCCTTGCAAAGCTATCATTTGATACGTGTTCATGAGGCTGCAAGGTAATCACGATGTTGCTGAAACAGTCGAAGCAATCATAGATATTTGGCTCAAAGAATTGATGGGCATGGGGTAACATATTGACAAAGGCTTTCAGGGCTTCAGTGAACCCAACTGCACCATGCTGCTCAATCAAGTACTTGATGGTCTTCTTGGCAAAATGAGGCCACTTTGCAATGCAATACCAAGGACCTGTTAGGAAAGTGTCTAGCAGGCTGGCATCAGGATCATCACATCAGCAAACCTACATTTTTTCTGGGTCATTGAAATCAATGACAAGACTGACAGGCCTGAATGGCGTAATCAATGATAGATTGACCTGACTGACTGATCTGATTTACTGACAATAGAGCTCTGCACAGGTTAACCCATGGGTACTAAAGCTCCAACCCGTACCCATACCCATGTAGTACCCATACCCATGGACCCATGGGTATTTAGGTGCATGGGTACCTGACATGGGTAAACGGGTACCTACCCGTTATGGGTACTTACCCCTGGGTCATGGTGCATATGTGTATATACAAGCATATGATAAGTATGTAACATTACTAACAACTAATCATGGCTAATTGTGTCCCACCTGTCTGGGAGCATCACATCTTTGTTACCCTTGATGTCATCCAAAATGGCTACCTTTTTTACATCTATATCCTTCACAAGCCCCATTTTGCTCCATGACCCCAGACAGAGCAATGCGCACATGGATTGACTAGATAGGCTGTTGCGCACATGTGAAAGAAGATTGCGACCATGACTGAATAGCCATTCAACATCAATCGAGGTAGCTATATTTATGTCAACACTAATGGTTGGGTCCAGGTCCATAAGCCTCGAGTCTACTCACCTGGGATGCTAAGGTAATCAATTGCCATGTGAGAGAGTTGCGGAAACATTGCATGGTGTTCAGTCCACCACACCAAAGCATCAGTCACATTCTCGACATCTGTACTGAGGTAGACATCCAGCTTATTATTCAATGGCTTGGGCTTGGGCTTCGAAAGGGTTGGGAGATCGTCAAACATGTTGACAGACAAGCGCGGCTATCAGAGACAGGTTAGCATACAGGTCACATTGCACAGTAAATATACCTTATCCGCAATGCATTCCTTGCCCTCGGCAGCATTTGGGATGCTCAGGATGTGGTGTGATGCATAAGAGTCACTGTACACGTCTGTCACAAGTCATTTTGCAGTGGTAATCCATTCTGCAGACCAGCTGGCATTTTTGAAGTACTCAAGCTTGTGTCGTGGATGAAGTACTATAAAATGTCAATAATTCCATTAGAAATGGTAGGAATACATACCCATGGCAATGCAATACAAGTTGGATGAGTCAGTAAGAGAATTGTAATGGTTGAGTGTCCTTTTGGCAAGGCTGATGGCAGCGTGGATCAGGGAACTGAGTTCCTACTTGTTCAGCATGCCGGTGGTGAAGGCCTTGTCTATAAAGTCCATGGCAGGGATGACCATGGCGAGATTGGGTGTTGACTGAGAGAAAAAGAGTGTTGCGTCCTGCAGAATCTAGTATGCCATGCAGGATCAACGTGGTGTCATGTGGTGTCACATGCCAGTGCACAGCAACACACGCACCTTGAGGATGTCATACAGCTGCTCAAGTAGTATCCATTCTTCATTGTCGAGCCCATAACTGCTCACCCCAAGCTTATTCTTGTCAGCAATTCCATTAATCCCAGCCCAGTACTCAAGCACAAAGTCTAGCATGTTGAACATTGAGTTCCAATGTGTTGCAACATCCCATGGGAGATTCCTGATGGTCATCCGCAGCTCCTGCAAGATCACGTTCCAAGCTGGCAGCAACTTGGTACTCGAATGGATGATCTTGAAGGATAGTTTGTGAATCTGTACAAGCCAGGCATGAAGCCAGAGGTATGTGATCATTCAGATCATGATTTTCTACTCACCTTTGCAAGCAACAGACAGAGCGGCTTGGTATGTTCCTTAAGCTCAGTGCACTCCTCATCTGTCAATGAATCCAACTCATTGATTCATCCCTCAGTATCATCATCCCCTTCTCCATCACCCAGGTCCTGAAACTCGAGGCCTGTTTGAAAGTCCTCGAGCTCGGTGTCTTCTCCCAGCCGCTTCAACTCGTCATCCAAGGTCTGCCAACTCCTGTCCCCCCTCCTTTTGGGTAAGTCGAACTGTTTAACCAGTGTCTTTGCAACTAAATTGATAACATGTAGGAAACATCAGGTCCGTGCTGTTTCGCCACCAAAGTGTGCGAGATGGTCCGCTAGCTCATCTGTCATTGTATCGTTTGACAATGCATTGTTGGCAGTAATGCTGAGTATCTACATGTCGACATTAGGTGAGTAATCACAACATACAGATGGCTCAACATACTTTATCTGATATACCAAACACCGTCAGGATGTTTGTGAACACTTCCGCAAGGTTCATGCTGCTGTGTGACTACACAGGTTATTTTCAGGTACACTTCCTGGTAGGTATGTTCAAACATTTTGACATACCTTCGCAACCTCGACAATGTCGAGGACCATCGCTAACGGCTTACCCTCATGAGCCAGGTGGATGGTGATTGCCACAAACGACTTGTGGTTTGGGGATGTCCAGGCATCGGTTGCAAAACTCAACTCCCCCTCGTATTCCTGGTAGGTAAAGTCAAAAACTATCACATAGTTGTTATAATGTGGGCTAACCTTTAACGTTTTAGCAACGCGTGTGCATACATTTGCAAAGACAAGCCGGGTGTCACGCAAGACTGTAGTTGGGTGAGGTATGTAATATTCGGGTCATCCAGTCTTCATCAATGACTGAAACACTCTGTTGTTCACTATTTCAAACAGGCGCAGGCTTTCCACAACCCAACGGACAATTTCCGCTCTGCAACAATTAGCAGTCGTCATCACCCATATACCTAGACACATACTTTGTCTCAGCATGGGTATGCTGTCTGTGCAAGTAAGTGGCCTTGCCCTTTCCCTTGCGTTTGAATGCAATTGTTATTGATCCCTTATCAGTATAGTTTGTGACCCCTTCTCATGCGGTTGCGAGATCTTTTGCTTCGCAAATTAATTTCAACACATCCTCACCCCAGCACAACCGGACGTGCTTGTGCATGTTTCCGGTTGATCCCTTGTCTCCCTTATCAAGGAACCGTCGAACCTTATGGGTGCAACGCTTCCCAAGACACTTGAACACATGACGCCGGCGCCCATCAACATACTCAATCTCGGGAATGGGGGCAAAGAAGGCATAGATAGGTGAGTTCCAGTCCTTCATCATCTGTTCTTTTTTATGTCAGTTGAGCAAGAAACTAATAGAAGCCTTTTGGATACATACCGAGCTCTGTCAGAGTTCTCTTCTGCCTCCTTGATCCCTGCAGCTCTCTCAACCTTCAGTGTCTTCGACCACTTGGCACAGGATTGGCTTTCTTTCAGCACTGGTGTTCCATCCGTTGGGTCTTCTGTGTCTGAGTCAACTCTAGCATGCTTACTAGCATTTTTCAAAGGTTTCATTTGGAGTTCTGCACCGCCAACACCTGCATCAGTCTCACTTGAGTCTGCCTGCATGCTCAGCATGGATTCAATATCACTGTGAGTATCCTGTGGCTCCACATGACGAGTTCGCGTGAACTTATTTTTGGATTCAGCTTTTTTGCAGGCTGTAGCCAACACCTTCTCTGTGGGACAGGATACCCATTTGGAGAGCATTGTGGGGGGATTGTGTGGTGATAGGTTCGAGTTGTCTTGTTAGAGCTCTTGCATAAGGTTTCACTAGACAGCATGTAGTTAAATCTTTCACCTCCGCTGACAAGGCTGTGAGCTTTCATGGTACGGGTACATGGGTACTAAGTCTGGGTACATGGGTCATGGGTACATGGGTACATGGGTACATGGGTCATGGGTACATGGGTACATGGGTACATGGGTACGCTCATGCTAACCTGTACCCGTACCCAAGTATACCCATACCTGTGACCCATGATGGGTAACCTGTACCCATGTAGAGCTCTAACTGACAAGCCAATAAGCTAATTTATTGAATGGACTGGTTAACTAACTAACTAACTGACTAACTGATAAATTGACAAACCTGACACATCTGACTGACTAACCAACTGACCAACTGATGTGACTGACAGAGATGACTAACTGATCAGCTGATGGGTTGATGGGCTGACTTGGCTGATTGACTGACAACCT